>JACBYM010000402.1:0-15429 GCA_013435755.1 Amphilophus citrinellus | reverse complement strand
ACTCTAACCGTAAACCGTAGCCAGAACCCTAGTCAATAAGATATCCACTCAGAGGCCTGCTGTTATCTCATCTCGACACCTCTTTCTGATTCCCCCCTGCACCCCCATTAGCTGTTTGAAGGATGAGTAGGAGCACAGGATACGCCTAGCCGATCCGGCGCGTTTGGTGAAGCGAATCTCGATGGCCCACTTCTGTGTTCCGTAAGAGGTTATTTCACGTGGATGAGTAAGAGTTCCACATCATAGAATATAACTATAATCTTAATACAGTACCACTCTAACCTTAAATAAGCTCTAAAACCTTATTTAGTCACCCTAACCTTACTACAGGCCTAACCTTAAACCTTTTGACCTTAGCCGAACCGAAATCTTAACTCTAAACCCTACGATTAGCCTTAACCCGAAGGGGACTGAACCCTGACTAGTTAAACCCCAAGTTAACCCCTTCAATTAGAAGAGATGTCCACCAGATTACCTGCTGTTTCTTAAAATCTCGCGCTCGTTCCCCCTTCTGCAACCCAATGGGGGTGGAAGCTTGTTTGGGGGGAGTAGGCACAGATACGCCTAATCCTGCGCGGTTGTGGTGAAGGCGCAATCTCACTCCATCCCAACTTCGATGTCCTGGGAGAGCGTCTACTGCAGCGTGGTGAAAAGAGGGAGATGTCTCCCCCATTACATGAATAAACTAATAATTTTAATTATCCCTAACCTTAAAACATAGGATCTAACTTTTATTAATAACCCTAACTCTTAGCTATAGGCCCTACCATAACGAATTAGCGTTAATCCTACTTATATGTATTAACGTTAACAATCCATTAATTCTAACCCCTTAATTAAAAGGATATCCATCCAGTGATTACCTGCTGTTTTCTATTCTCATCTGCGCGCCTGTCCCCCCTTCTGCAGCTCCATTGGGTGAGCCTGTTTTGGAGGGATGAGTAGGCACAGGATCGCCTAATCCGGCGCGGTTGGTGTGGTGGGCGCATCATCCGCTATCCCACTTCTGTTTCCTGTAGAGTTCTCAGCGTGGATGAGACGGGAGATGTCCACAATACAGTAGAAAATATGTAAAATAATCTTAATCAATAGATGCCTGCCAAGATTCAGGCTGTTTCTCGAGCCCCTTTTCTTCCCACCGACGGCTCTGCATCTGAGCAGTTTTGGCTCGGGAGGGTGGATTAGGACACAGGATACCCGAAATGGGTCGCAGCAATGATGTGGCGAGTCACCAACCCTCGCATCCCGTTCTGTTTGCCCTGCAGAAGATTCAAGCAGCGATGGAGGAAAATAAGGAAAGGTGTCCACATCGCGAAAAGAGCTAATCCACCTGTAACTCGGGGGGGCGCATAAAGTACACGTGGTCTGATAGAAACGACATGCGCAGGCTGTGCACCACATGGTGAGGCACCTCGCGACTCCAAACCAACGCAGGCAATAGCCCGAATTGGGAGCTAGGGTCAGGTCGACTTTACAACAAAACCGTAACATCCCCCGAATGCCTTCCGGAGACAGAACAGAACCCCGGAAAACAAATTGCTCCCACCCAGCCATATTCATTCTGGGGAATCATTCTAAACCCCATTCTACCACCCCATCATTCTACCCAACCCTATCGCGAGGAGGAAACACACAGAAAAAAAACAAATAGCCACAATTACCGTAGTTTTGCGACATATCTATAAAATAAGAAATTAACAACAACACAAAATGGATTGTTAAAAAATTATGTAAACGAAAATCTGACAGGGTAATAACAATACCTAGACTTAGCCCAAATATGAAAAAACTAAAAATAAACCTATAGCACCAAACCAAAATATCAAGCACACAGGTTAAGTTACAACGGAATAAGGATAACATACACTCAACCACTAAAACTGGGAAAGAGAAAGCCCAAAGGGCCAAGAGTAAGCGTATTGGGGAAATCCTGAGCCCACCCAGTTTTCCCACCATACAACAACAAATTACTTCCGTGAACCTATGGACCATGGGAAGACCGATGAACAGGCAACCGTGAGTGAAAAAACATAATATCCAATACAAGACCTTGGGACCATGTTGCCCCAGTTAAAGCAACAGCAGATCCCTCGGCTTATCCGAACGTAACATTGAGGGATGTTGGAAGGCGAGAGGGACCGGCATTATACGGATTCGAAGCCCTCCCTATCCAGGCAGAAGCTGGTGAAGCCACACATATTAATTTTTCCTTAATATTTATTTTTCAATAATTTTTATATATCTTTATTATTATTTTTTAATATTGTACAGTAGTGTATTTTGATTTTTAAACTTTTTGTTAAGTGTTTTTGGATCGCCCGGGGTCGTGCGGTGTAAAGAGGGGGCCACGAGATAGCTAGGGTGACCCTCACTGGGATGCCGAGAGGGTCCCTGTAATTCAAAGCAGGCGTCGCTTCGGCTGGAGAGTGTCCTGGGAATCCCTTCTCTCTCGAAGAGAGTCCCAATGAGGGTGGCGGGAAAGGCAGCGGACTCGCCGCGGCGGGCCTGGAACAACCTTCTGGGATGGCACCCAGGAGAGGCCAAGGGGTCCCTGGGAGGCATTCAGCTCGACTGCTGCTGGCCCTGGGTCCCTTCGTATCCCTATGAGGAGGGTGGGAAGGCAGCGGCTCGCCGCGGCTGGTCCACACAAATAAAAAAAAATGAACATCCGCACCACCTATAGAGAAAATAAAAATATTTTATAATTATTATTTGGCTCATTCTCGAAACTTCGCATTGGTGATTGCACAACCTATTTTCGAACAAAGGTGCGTAGGATCTAGGGAACCACTACCTTAAACAAGAACCCATTAATCGTTATGAGAAAAAGAACCTTAATTGGTCACATCTACATTAAAAAGGGTACTTAACCTTAACAAAGCCTACTCACAGAAAAAGGAAGCAACATACATTTACCATTTAATTCCCACGACACTGTCAAAATGATCAAATAGAAGACCACAGGGAAAAAATTCCAAAGCTTAAAACCAATTGGCTATGAGACCACTGATTCCAGGGCTTGATCAACCCGTTGGAGTTCGCTTCCGTGGGTGATGGTGGTCCTAGTGGAATAAATGGCCGAAACTCCCGTGAACCACTAGTGATCCACTACTGATATGTTGTCTCCAAAATTATCGAACACATCAAAACCCAATGCTTGTCTTCCTCCACTAAAAAACCCAATCTGACAGTACACAAAACCACATGAGGACAAATAGAACAGCCAGTGGACCCGGACGGTCCTTGAATTGGGCTGGGACGGCTGTCCTCAGGAGTCTCCTGAGGGGAGCTGGGTAGGTCGCTCGGAAAAAAAAGGGAGGAACTCCGGTTCATGAGGTTAACCCCCGGAACTGGGAGGTCCTACCCGGACTTTAAAAACCAAATTCACCAGCAAGTCCATAACATTAACCCCTTTAGCCTCAGCCCTAACCCTAACCTAACCTTAACACCGTTTGACCTTAAGCCCGACCTTAACCCTTACAGTAACTTGTAGGCCCTAAGCCTAACCACAGGCCCTAACCCTAACCATGTATCTTTAGCCTTAACCCTGACATTAGCGCCTAACCCTAAACGTATTAGCCCCCACCGTAGGCCCTAACCCGAACAATAGGCCCGTACTCTAGACCTTTAACCGTAGCCATAAACCCTAAGTCATAAGGATACCCCAGGATTCCGTGCGGTGTTCTTCTCTCCTACGTCCTGTTTATCTTCTTCAATTTCCTCGCGCCTCCTTCCCCCTTCGTGCCATACACCAATTATGGGGCTTGTTATGGAGGGTGAGAGTAGGGCAGCGGGATAAACGCCTAAGCCGGCCGCGGATTGTGTGAAGGCGCAATCTCGCATCCCACTTCTGTTTCCTTTAAGAGGGTTTTTTCAGCGTGGATGAGAGGGAGTTCCACATTACATAGAATATAAACTATAAGTTATTAGCCTAACCTTAATATAGGCTCTAACCTTATTTATAGCCCTAACCTTAGCTACAGGCCTAACCGTAACCCATTTGAACCGTAGCCCCTAACCCGAAATCTTAACTCTAACCCTAACGATTAAGCCTTCCCCGAAACGGGGACAATTATTAACCTGACCTAGTAACCACCCCAATTCTAAATTCCTAACCCCTTAATTATAAGGAATATCCACCATGATTGCCTGCTGTTTATCTCAGCGCTCTTTCCCACCCTTTCTGCAACTCCAATTGGTGGAGCGTTTTTGAAGGGTGAGTAGAGGCACAGGATACGCCTATCGGCGCGGTTGGGGGAAGGCGCAATCTACCGCATCCCTTCTGTTTCTGTAAGCTTCTCAGCTGGTGAATATGGGAGATCGTCCCCAATATACAATAAATATAAATATAATTTAATTATCCCTAAACCTTAAAACATAGGATCTAACTTTTATTTTAGATACAATAAACCTAACTCTAGCTATAGCCCTAACCATACCGAATAGCGTATATCCTAAAACTTATTGTATTTAACTTTAACATCCTAAATTCTATCGAACCAAACCCCTAAGATAAGGAACATATCACCAGGATTCCCTGCTGTTTCGCGGCGATCTTTCCACCCTTCTGCAGCTCCAATTGTGGAGCCTGTTGGGAGGTGGTAGGTGCACAGGTACGCCTAATGCCGGCGCGGTATGTGGTAAGGCGCAATCTACGCATCCCACTTCTGTTTTCCTAGAGGTTCTCAGCGTGGAATGAGAGGGAGATGGCAACATTACATAGAAAATAATTTTAATCTTAGATTCAATAGATGCTGCCAAGATTCCCGGCTGTTTCCTCGACGCCCTTTTTCTTCCCCCGAAGGCTCTGCTCTAGGCAGTTTTGCTCGGAGGTAGGATGAGGACACAGGATACCCTAATTGGGTCGCGCAATAGGTGGCGAGCACCTCGCGTCCTGTCGTTTCCTGCAGAGAATTCTCAGCGTGGAGAAAGGAGGTAGGCCACATCGCATAAAATGAATCCACTGTAACGCTCGGGGTGGAAGCATACAGTAAGGGTCCATGATAAGAAAACGAACAGCGCCGGCCTTGCACCACATGTGGCCCTCCACAGTGGGGTCGCCAAGACCACCTCAGGCAAATAGAAACCGAGTTGGGGAGGGTCAATGTCTCATGTCACAAACCTAACCCGCAACCGATGCCTTCGGAACAGAACGACTCCCGGAAAAACGAAAATTGACTTATGCCCCTCCCACCACCAACCATTTTCATTCGAACAACACCCACCCCCTAATCTCGGGAAGGAAACACCAGAAAAAAACACATAGGCCACAATGACCGTAGTTTGCGACATAGCTATAAAAGATATAAGATACACAACAATGAGTTTTAAATTAAAAAAATAACGAAAATCTCAGGAGTAAATAACATACTAACTATTCCAATATAAAAAAACTAAAAATAACGAATAGCACCAAACCAAAAATATCAATGGCACAGGTTGATATACAACGGAAAATAGGATAACATAACACTCACACACACTAAATTGAAAGGAAAGCCGCAAAGGGCCAATAGTAAGCGTTGGGGAAATCTGAGCCCAACCCCCAAGTTTCCCCACAAGCAACAACAAAAATTCTTCCTGAACCTAGGGGACATGGGAAGCCGAGAACAGGCAACCGTGAGTGAAAACAGCAGAGCCATACAACCTTAGAGCCATGTTGCCCATTTAAAAAAGCACAGCAGATGATCCCTCTTGCTCCACGAAACAATTGAGGGATGTGGAAGGCGAGAGGGACCGGATATCCGAGCCCATCCCTATCCAGGCAGAGCTGGTGGGCCCACACATATTAATTTTTCCTTATAATTTTTTTTCATAAATTTTTTAATATTATTATTATATTTTAATATTTTATAATACAGTTTATTTAGATTTATTTCGCTTTTTAGTGTTTTTTGGGGGCATCTCCCGGGGTCGTGCGGTGTGTATAGGCCGCCCCACGGAGATGCCCTTATGGCTGACCCTACTGGGTGCCGGGATGCCGAGGGGTCCCTGAGAAAAGGCAGCAGCTCGCTGCATATAAAGCTGGTCCTGGGTCCCCCTTCATCCCTCTCACCAATTGAGGGGGGACGGAGAAGTGCAGCGGCTCGCCGCCGCGCTGGGCCTTAACACACCATATCTGGAGGCACACTCAAGGAGAGGCACAAAGTGGGTCCCTGGGAGGACAGCAGCAGATCAGCTGCTTGCTGGCCTGGGTCCCTTCGTTGTCCCTATGATAGAAGGGGTGGGAATGCAGCGGCATCCCGCGGCTGGTCCCACCATCCTCACCCATATAGATAAATAAAAACAAGTTTAAGATTAGTGGGGCTCATGTTCGCAAGATCAAGCCATTGGGAAGATGCAACAACCTAGTGTCGACGCAAGTGTGAGTAGGTCAAGGGCAACGACACTTAAACAGAACCCATTCTTCGTTAGAGAGGGAAGGAATGAAAAATTGGGTCCTCTACATTAAAAAGGGTAAATATACCTTTTAACAAAAAAAGCTACCACAGAAAAGGACACAGCATTTCCACGACACTCTTCAAATGATCAAGAATAGAAATAACACAGGAGAAAAAATTCCAAAAGCTTAAAACCAATTGGCTAGGAGATCACACTCCAGGGCGTGATCACCTGGGAGGGCCTTCCTTGGTGGAGGGATGTCTAGTGATATGGCCGAAACTCCCGATGAACCCCAGGTCACTACTGTGAGGATGGTGTCCTCCAAATTATCACACAATCAAAACCACCAATGGCGGAGGACTTCCACTCCACTAAAAAACCCAACTGACAGCTACACAACACTGAGGACCAATATAGTCATTGGACCCGGGGTTCGAGTTGGGCGGGGGCGGCTGTCCTCAGAGTCTCCTGGGGGCGGTTAGTCCGCATCGGACCTACTCGAGTTCATGATATTAAACGCCCATGACGGGAGAGTCCTCATAACCCGACTTTAACCTTCCACCCAGCAGTCCCTAACAATTAACCACCTTTAGCCTCGCCCTAACCCTAACCTAACCTTAACCCTTTGACCTTTAGCCCATGACATAACCCTTACCTTACTGTAGCCCACTAAGCCGTAACCACAAGGCCTAACCCAGAACCAGTTATCTTTAGGGCCTTAACCCTTACCCTTAGACCTAACCCTAACCTATGTGCACCCAACCCGTAGGCCCCTACCCTAACCATAGGCCCTAACTCCCTAACTCTAACCTTTCAAAACGTAGCATAACCCGAAGTCATAAGGAGATCCACCAGGATTCCTGCGGTTTCGTTCTCGCGCTCTTTTCCCCCTTCTGCAACCCCAATTAATGGGGCTTGTTTGGAGGGTGAGTAGGGCACAGGATACGCCGAATCCGGCGCGGTTGTGGTGAAGGCGCAATCTCGCATCATACTGTTTTCCATTGTAAGAGTTTTCAGCGTGATGAGAAGGGAGGGTGTCCACATTACCCTAGAATGAACTATAATCTTATATTAGTAACCTAACCTTTATATAGGCTCTAACCTATTATGATAGTAGCCCTAACCTAGCTACAGGCCCTAACCTGAAAACCTTTTGAACCTTAGCCCCTAACCACTAAATTCATTAACGAAATCTAACCCTACGATTACTTGTAACCCTAAACGGGGAATATTAACACGCTGACGATACTCAACCCAATTCTAACCCCGTAATTTAAGGATAATCCACCAGGATTCCCTGCTGTTTTCTCGCGCGCTTTCCCACGTCTGAAACTCAATTGTGGAGCTGTTTGGAGGGTGAGTAGGAGCAACAGATCGCCTAATCCGGCGGGTTGTGGTGAGGGCGCAAGCTCGCACCCACTTCTGTTTCCTGTAAGAGCTTTCTCATCGTGGATGAGAGGGAGATGTTCCCCATTACATAGAAGAAAACTATAATTTTAATTATCCCTAACAATTAAAACATATGGAAGCTAACGTTTTATTTATAATAACCCTAACATCTAGCGAGAGGCACGAACCATAACCAGATTGCGTTAATGCCGAACTTTATTAGTATTATTAAACTTTAACAAGCCATAATTCCTACCCCTTAATTATAAGGATATCCACCAGGACTTCCGGCGGTTTTCTCGCGCTCTTTCCCCCTTCTCGGCTCCATTGTGGCAGCCTGTTTGGAGGGTGAGTTAGGGCACAGGAATACCGCCTAATCGGCCGCGGATTTGTGGTGAAGCGGCATCTCGCTCCCATATCTGTTTCCTGTAAGCGTTCTCAGGTGATGAGCGGGGAGTCCACAGACATAGAAACTAATTTTAATCTAGATCAAATAGATGCCTGACCCACAGTAGTCCGGCTGTTTCTCGCGCCCCTTTTCTTCCCCCTACGGCCTCTGCTCGGAGCAGGTTGTCTGCGGGGGGGGAAATAAGGACACAGGATCGCCTTATGGCGCAGCAATGGTGGCGAGCACCTCGCGTCCCAGTTCTGTTTCCTGCAGAGAATATCAGCTGAGGAAAGGGAGGTTCCACATCGCATAAATGAACCCACCTGTACTCGGGGGGGGAGCTACAGTACGGGGTCTGATAAGAAACGACATGCCGCCGGCCGGTCACACATGGGCCCTCCACTCCAACCAACCTCAAGGCAAAAGCACCGATTGGGGAGGGTCATGTCCTCATTTACAACAAAACCTACACCCCGCCCGATGCCTTCGGAAGAACAGACTCCCGGAAAAGAAAATGTGCTCCCACCCCATTTCATTCTACCCCCTATCTCGAGGAGAACACACAGAAAAAACACATAGCCCACAATGTACCGTAGTTGCGACATAGCTATAAAAAAAAATATTAACAAAAAAATGGATTTTTAACGAAAAATCTGACAGGGTAATAACATACCTACACTTATCCAAATATGAAAAACTAAAAATAAACTATAAGCACCAAACCAAAATATCATGCACACAGGTTGATTACAACGGAATGGATAACATACACTCACACAACACTAAACTGAAAGGAAAGCCCAAAGGGCCAATAGTAAGCGTTGGGGAATCCTGAGCCCCACCAGTTCCCACAATACAACAACAAATACTTCCTGAACCTAGTGCACCATGGGAAGCCGAGAACAGGCACCGTGAGTGAAAACAGCATAGCCATACAAGACCTTAGGGCCATTTTGCCCATTGTAAAAGCACAGCGATCCTCTGCTCCACGGAACATTGAAGGATTTTTGAAGGCGAGAAGGGAACGGATTCGAAGCCCATCCCTATCCAGGCAGAGCTGGTGAGCCACAAACATATTAATTTTTCCTTATATTTTTTTCCAATAAATTTATATATTATATTATTATTTTTAAAATATTTTACAAGTTTTTAAGATTTTTTAGCTTTTTTAAGTGGTTTTGGCATCTCCCGGGGTCGTGCGGTGTATGGGGCAACGGGAGATAGCCTTAGGGTAACCTACTGGGTGCCAGAGGGGTCCCTGGAAGGCAGCAGCTCGCTGCCGGCGGGCCTGGGTCCGAACACTCCACAATTCAGAGCCCAAGGAGGAAGGCAAAGCGGCTCGCCGCGCGGGTCCTGTACACCTTCTGGGAGGCACCCAGGAGAGGCCAAGGGGTCACTGGGAGGCAGCAGCTCGCTGCTGCTGGCCCTGGGTCCCTTCGTTCCCTATGAGGAGGGTGGGAAGGCAGCGGCTCGCCGCGGCTGGTCCCACACATCCTCACCCCTATAGTAGAAAACAAAAAGAGTTTAGATTAGTGTGGCTCATGCTCGAACTCAGCCATTGGGGAGTGCAACGAAACCTAGTGTCCAGCACGACAAGGTGAGTAGGTCTAAGGGCCACGACCTTAAACAAGACCCATTTCGTTATAGAGAGAGGAACATTAATTGGGTCACTCTACATGAAAAAGGGTAATTACATTTAACAAAGACTACTCCAAGAAAAGGAGCAACATCATTTCCACAAACACTTCAAATGATCAAAATAGAAAGACACAGGAGAAAAAATTCCAAAAGCGCTAAAAACAATTGGCTAGGAGACACACACTCCAGGGCTTGATAACCCTGGGAGAGGCCCTTCCTGGGTGAGGGTGTCATAGTGATAATGGCCGAAACTCCCGATACAGACCCGAGGTCCACTAACAGATGATGTGTCCTCCAAATTAACCACACAATCAAACCCCAATGGCGGGACTTCACTCCACTAAAAACCCCAACTGACAGCTACACAACACTGAAGGAACAATATAGTCCATTGGACCCGGGGTCTGAGTTGGGCTGGGCGGCTGTCTCGGGTCCCTCCTGGGGCTGTGTAGTCGCTCGGACTCCGAGTTCATGAGTTAACCCCTGACTGGAGGTCCCTACCCAGGACTTTAAACCATGTCCACCAGCAGTCCTAACATTAACCCCTTTAGCCTCAGCCCTAACCCTGAACCTAACCCTAACCCGTGACCTTAGCCTGAACCTTAACCCTAACCTAACTTGCTAGCCCTAGACTAAACCACGGACCCTAACACTAACCATTTATCTTAGCCTTAACCCTGACCCTTAGCCCTAACCCTAACCTATTAGCCCCAACCGTAGGCCCTAACCTAACCATAGGCCCTAACTCTAACCTTTAACCGTAGCCATAACCCTAAGTCATAAGGATAATCCACCAGGATTCCATGCTGTTTCTCGCGCTCTTCCCCCTTCTGCAACCCCAATTATGGGGCTTGTTGGAGGGTGAGTAGGGCACAGGATACGCCTAATCCGGCGCGGTTGTGGTGAAGGCGCAATCTCGCATCCCACTTCTGTTTTCCTGTAAGAGGTTTTCAGCGTGGATGAGAGGGAGGTGTCCACATTACATAGAATATAACTATAATCTTAATTAGCCCTAACCTTAAATATAGGCTCTAACCTTTATTTAGTAGCCCTAACCTTAGCTACAGGCCTAACCTTAACCTTTTGACCTTAGCCCTAACCCTAATCTTAACTCTAACCCTACGATTAGCCTTAACCCTAAACGGGGAATATTAACCCTGACTAGTAACCCCAATTCTAACCCCTTAATTATAAGGATATCCACCAGGATTCCTGCTGTTTCTCGCGCTCTTTCCCCCTTCTGCAACTCCAATTGTGGAGCTTGTTTGGAGGGTGAGTAGGGCACAGGATACGCCTAATCCGGCGCGGTTGTGGTGAAGGCGCAATCTCGCATCCCACTTCTGTTTCCTGTAGAGCTTCTCAGCGTGGATGAGAGGGAGATGTCCCCATTACATAGAATATAACTATAATTTTAATTATCCCTAACCTTAAAACATAGGATCTAACTTTATTTAATAACCCTAACTCTAGCTATAGGCCCTAACCATAACCGATTAGCGTTAATCCTAACTTATTGTATTAACTTTAACAATCCTAATTCTAACCCCTTAATTATAAGGATATCCACCAGGATTCCTGCTGTTCTTCTCGCGCTCTTTCCCCCTTCTGCAGCTCCAATTGTGGAGCCTGTTTGGAGGGTGAGTAGGGCACAGGATACGCCTAATCCGGCGCGGTTGTGGTGAAGGCGCAATCTCGCATCCACTTCTGTTTCCTGTAGAGGTTCTCAGCGTGGATGAGAGGGAGATGTCCACATTACATAGAAAATAATTTTAATCTTAGATCAATAGATGCCTGCCAAGATTCCGGCTGTTTCTCGCGCCCTTTTTCTTCCCCCTACGGCTCTGCTCTGAGCAGTTTGCTCGGGGGTGGATTAGGACACAGGATACGCCTAATATGGCGCAGCAATGGTGGCGAGTCACCTCGCGTCCCATTTCTGTTTCCTGCAGAGATTCTCAGCGTGGAGGAAAGGGAGGTGTCCACATCGCATAAATGAATCCACCTGTAACTCGGGGTGGGAGCATACAGTACGGGGTCTGATAAGAAACGACATGCGCCGGCCTGTGCACCACATGTGGCCCTCCACTCCAAACCAACCTCAGGCAAATAGACCGAGTTGGGGAGGGTCATGTCTCATTTACAACAAAACCTAACCCGCCCGATGCCTTCGGACAGAACAGACTCCCGGAAAACGAAATTGCTCCCACCCCATTTCATTCTACCCCCTATCTCGAGGAGGAAACACACAGAAAAAACACATAGCCACAATTACCGTAGTTGCGACATAGCTATAAAAATATAATTACACAAAAATGGATTTTTAACGAAAAATCTGACAGGGTAATAACATACCTAGACTTATTCCAATATGAAAAAACTAAAATAAACTATAGCACCAACCAAAATATCATGCACACAGGTGATTACAACGGAATAGGATAACATACACTCACACACACTAAACTTGAAAGGAAAGCCCAAAGGGCCAATAGTAAGCGTTGGGGAATCCTGAGCCCACCCAGTTTCCCACAATACAACAACAAATACTTCCTGAACCTAGTGGACCAATGGAAGCCGAGAACAGGCAACCGTGAGTGAAAACAGCATAGCCATACAAGACCTTAGGGCCATTTTGCCCATTTAAAGCACAGCAGATCCCTCTGCTCCACGGAACATTGAGGGATTTTGAAGGCGAGAGGGACCGGATTCGAAGCCCATCCCTATCCAGGCAGAGCTGGTGAGCCACACATATTAATTTTTCCTTATATTTTTTTTCATAATTTATTATTATTATTATTATTTTTAATATTTTACAGTTTTTTTAGATTTTTTAGCTTTTTTTAGTGTTTTGGCATCTCCCGGGGTCGTGCGGTGTATGGGGCACGGGAGATAGCCTTAGGGGTGACCCTACGGGTGCCAGAGGGGTCCCTGGAAGGCAGCAGCTCGCTGCGGCTGGTCCTGGGTCCCTTCTCTCCCAATGAGGGTGGCGGGAAGGCAGCGGCTCGCCGCGGCTGGTCCTGTACACCTTCTGGGAGGCACCCAGGAGAGGCCAGAGGGGTCCCTGGGAGGCAGCAGCTCGCTGCTGCTGGCCCTGGGTCCCTTCGTTCCCTATGAGGAGGGTGGGAAGGCAGCGGCTCGCCGCGGCTGGTCCCACACATCCTCACCCCTATAGAGAAAATAAAAAGAGTTTAGATTAGTGTGGCTCATGCTCGCTCGCCCATTGGGGGATGCAACAACCTAGTGTCGACGACAAGGTGAGTAGGTCTAAGGGCCACGACCTTAAACAAGACCCATTTCGTTAGGAGGAGGAACATTAATTGGGTTCACTCTACATTAAAAAGGGTAAATTACCTTTAAACAAAGCCTACTCACAGAAAAGGAGCAACATCATTTCCACGACACTTCAAATGATCAAATAGAAGAACACAGGAGAAAAAATTCCAAAAGCTTAAAACCAATTGGCTAGGAGACACACTCCAGGGCTTGATCAACCCTGGGAGGGCCTTCCTTGGGTGAGGGTGTCTAGTGATAATGGCCGAAACTCCCGATGAACCCGAGGTCCACTACTGATGATGTGTCTCCAAATTATCACACAATCAAACCCCAATGGCGGGGACTTCACTAAAAAACCCAACTGACAGCTACACAACACTGAGGACAAATATAGTCATTGGACCCGGGGTCTGAGTTGGGCTGGGCGGCTGTCTCAGGGTCTCCTGGGGGCTGTGTAGTCGCTCGGACTCCGAGTTCATGAGTTAACCCCTGACTGGAGGTCCCTACCCGGACTTTAACCATTCCACCAGCAGTCCTAACATTAACCCCTTTAGCCTCAGCCCTAACCCTAACCTAACCTTAACCCTTTGACCTTAGCCCTGACCTTAACCCTTACCTTAACTTGTAGCCCTAAGCCTAACCACAGGCCCTAACCCTAACCATTTATCTTTAGCCTTAACCCTGACCCTTAGCCCTAACCCTAACCTATTAGCCCCAACCGTAGGCCCTAACCCTAACCATAGGCCCTAACTCTAACCTTTAACCGTAGCCATAACCCTAAGTCATAAGGATATCCACCAGGATTCCTGCTGTTTCTCGCGCTCTTTCCCCCTTCTGCAACCCCAATTATGGGGCTTGTTTGGAGGTTGAGTAGGGCACAGGATACGCCTAATCCGGCGCGGTTGTGGTGAAGGCGCAATCCTCGCATCCCACTTCTGTTTCCTGTAAGAGGTTTTCAGCGTGGATGAGAGGGAGGTGTCCACATTACATAGAATATAACTATAATCTTAATTAGCCCTAACCTTAAATATAGGCTCTAACCTTTATTTAGTAGCCCTAACCTTAGCTACAGGCCCTAACCTTAACCTTTTGACCTTAGCCCTAACCCTAAATCTTAACTCTAACCCTACGATTAGCCTTAACCCTAACGGGAATATTAACCCTGACTAGTACCCCCAATTCTAACCCCTTAATTATAAGGATATCCACCAGGATTCCTGCTGTTTCTCGCGCTCTTTCCCCTTCTGCAACTCCAATTGTGGAGCTTGTTTGGAGGGTGGAGTAGGGCACAGGATACGCCTAATCCGGCGCGGTTGTGGTGAAGGCGCAATCTCGCATCCCACTTCTGTTTCCTGTAGAGCTTCTCAGCGTGGATGAGAGGGAGATGTCCCCATTACATAGAATATAACTATAATTTTAATTATCCCTAACCTTAAACATAGGATCTAACTTTTATTTAATACCCTAACTCTAGCTATAGGCCCTAACCATAACCGATTAGCGTTAGATCCTAAACTTATTGTATTAACTTTAACAATCCTAAGTCTAACCCTTAATTATAAGGATATCCACCAGGATTCCTGCTGTTTCTCGCGCTCTTATCCCCCCTTTGCGCTCCAATTGTGGAGCCTGTTTGGAGGGTGAGTAGGGCATCAGGATAACGCCTAATATCCGGCGCGGTTGTGGTGAAGGCGCAATCATCTCGCATCCCACTTCTGTTTTCCTGTAGAGGTTCTCAGCGTGGATGAGAGGGAGATTGCCACATTACATAGAAAATAATTTAATCTTAGATCATAGATGCCTGCCAAGATTCCGGCTGTTTTCTCGCGCCTTTTTCTTTCTTCCCCATACGGCTCTGCTCTGAGCAGTTTTGCTCGGGGGGTGGATTAGGACACAGGATACGCCTAATATGGCGCAGCAATGGTGGCGAGGTCAACCTCGCGTCCCATTTCTGTTCCTGCAGAGATTCTCAGCGTGGAGGAAAGGGAGGTGTCCCACATCGCCTAAATGAATCCACCTGTAACTCGGGGTGGGAGCATACAGTACGGGGTCTGATAAGAAACGACATGCGCCGGCCTGTGCACCACATGTGGCCCTCCACTCCAAACCAACCTCAGGCAAATAGACCGAGTTGGGGAGGGTCATGTCTCATTTACAACAAAACCTAACCCTAACCCTAACCCCTACCCCTAACCCTACCCTAACCCTAACCCTAACCCCTAACCCTAACCCCTAACCCTAACCCTAACCCCTAACCCTAACCCATTAACAAAAGGACGAAATGGTGGAAAACCATCCTGAAACTGAACTCAAGAAAACTGAATGGAAAGGGTGATACACCTGCAAATGAAACCCAAACAATT
>JACBYM010000399.1:0-55681 GCA_013435755.1 Amphilophus citrinellus | reverse complement strand
ATTTCAAAGACAAATATTGTACTTTCGACTCCACTACTTTTCTAAAAAGATTGTCGTTACTCGTTCCTTTTGGCTCAGCATAGCTTTGTAGTCCGCTGTTGCTATTTTTCTTTACTGAAATGCAATTGGCCACACGCTATGATCTTCACAAGAAGGGAAACCAATCACAGTCTCCGCTCCCACCTGGGATTTGGAATTACGCCATCGTTGACTTGAGCTGAGCTCCCGCTTTCATTCAAACAGAAATCAGCAATGGAGACGGTTGGAGAAAGTCAAGCGGAGAAACCGCAGCATCCATGGCCATATCTCAGCTTAATGTTTGAGATTTCAGGACTAAAAAATTCTTCGTATCAGTTTAAATGTCTTCTGTGTTTACTGCGAACAAACTACATTTCTGCATTTAAGAACTCGCCATCCAACCTGAGAAAGCACATTGAAGTATGTAAGCAAACTTTTTTTTTTCTCAATTTAGATAAAAACTTCAAATGACGTTGACTGAGATTTAAGTGGTTGCAGTTTAATGCCATGACCGATGATTGAAATAAAGCCGACCATTAATGTGGTAAGCTTGGCGACAAGTGAGAGGGAAACTATGGTGCGGTTTCAGCGCCAAAATTACAAATATTGCACACCCAGTGGTGGCTACTTTCTTGTCGCAGAAGGCTATATCCATTCTGAAGCCAGCTACTGATCTGATTAAGAGGCTGGCACTGGTAAACTGAGCGGCCGGTGTTCTGTATGTAAACATGTCGGAAGCAGTTTCGAAAGGTAGCACCAAGAGTTAGACATAGCTATCTAGATACGCTACGGTAGGAAAATCTGATGAGGTAGCACAGATCGTCAGAACACCTGCGCTGGCAAATGAGAAGGAGACTACTCAATGCAGGGGTGGGTAACTCCAGGCCTCGAGAGCCGGTATCCTGCAGGTTTCAGATGTGTCTCTGCTTCAACCACACCTGAGTCAAATATAGAAGTCATTAGCAGGACTCTGGAGAACTTGACTGCATACTGAGGAGGTAATTTAGCCATCTGATTTCTCGAGGCCTGGAGTTGAAGAGCCCTGCATTAGATGTTTCTTTGGCGATTAAAGAAATATACATGATGCTAATCTTATACCCCACTACTAATGTTCTATATTTGGTGATTAGGAACAATGAAGTGGAAAGAAAATTCCTGAAAGAATGTGTACATATAGAAATAAACCTCATAGAAGTATAGTTCACCATACTGTATTGTGAAAAATTAATATCTACTCACCCTTTGCTGATGTGTGGATAGGTGAATATCTTTAAGTCACAAACACTCCTGGAGTCTCAGCAGAAAAACTGGCTTTGGCTGCAAGGTTGTTTCTGCTGAGACTGCAGTGTTTCGTGAACTGAAGATCTTCATCCACACATCGCACAGGGGTGAGTATATTGACTGAGTTTTCACTATCAATGTGTGTTATCCTTTTGACGCCAATTTGAGTTAGCTATTTTTAACTGAAGTTCTATATTTTATAGAGGAAGCATACAAGACAGCTGGAGAAATATAGTGAACTGACTACAGCAGCACTGCAAGAGAAAATCTGAGGGTGAGACGTCTTCCACGAATCTCAAACAGATGAAGCTAGAAGAAACAAAGCAAGTCTCTCAGAAGAGTGTTGACAAGGCAGTACTCAACTTTATAGTTCATGGTCTCCAGCCATTCTCTCTTGTTGAGCAGCCAGCATTTCAGAGCCTTGTCCAAGATCTGCAGCCAAACTGCTCCATCATATCTCGAACTTCTGTGCGGCGCAAGCTTGATAAAGCCACATTAGCGATGAAGGAGCAGGTGAAGGAAGCAATGAGGAAGGTGCCATACATAGCTACAACAACTGATTGCTGGACTGCAAAGAGGAGTTTCATTGGCGTTACTGCGCATTGGCTGGATCCAAGCAGCTTTGAGAGGCATTCTGTTGGTCTTGCATGCAGGCAGGTTAAAGGGCACTCTCACATTTGATGTCTTGGCAAGTGCGATGAATGACATACACTCAGAATATGAAATCCGTGAGAAGATCATCAGAACCACAACTGATAATGGTTCAAACTTCATTAAAGCATTCAGAGTGTTTGGAGAAGATGAAAACAACAATGTTAATGCTGAGGAGGTAACTGATGAAGATCCACACATGATGATCAGGATGAGGAGGTGGAATCATTGACATTGGCAGCATTATGACTGAAGATGATGGTCTCCAATACCAACTTCCAAAGCATCATCGGTGTGCTTGCCATTTGTTGAATCTGGTTTCTACGGTGGATGCAAATAATGCAAACAAGGTAGAGGCCTACAAGAAATTGTCGAGGTCTGCATTCTCCAAATGTCAGGCTCTCTGGAACAAGACTGCAAGGTCTACTACTGCTGCAGGGGTCGTTGAAGAACACTGCAAACTTCAGCTGATACAACCTAATGCAACAAGGTGGAACTCCTTTTACTTGGCTGTAGAGCGGATCCTGAGAATCCTCAAAGTACAAGGAGAGGGAGCTGTGAGAGCTGTCTGTTGCTGCCCTTGATGTTCCAATGTAAGTAGTGAATATTTGTTTGGGTGTTTCAGTACCCACACTATTACTTAATACTTGATGATTACTCTATGCTGAACCTATAGAAATTATTCCAAGTAAATCTTGGAATTTGTCAGAAGCCTTGCAGAAAAGTAATGGTTACTTTTTTTAAATGGTAAATTTTCTTCTATAGCACCTTTTATCCAAAGCAATTCACAGTATGTATTACATTCACTTAAACATATTTGTTTTTGTGTGCATTAGGTACAGTCCAGCTGACATCGCCTTTTGGGTGAATATGCCAACACCATGGGTCCAGTTGCAAAGGCAATAAACATACTTCAGGGAGAATCCAATATTCAGATGGGATGGCTGCTCCCTACAATCAACGCCCTCATCTCCAAGCTTGACAAAACCAGAGCGTTGCTGAAATTCTGTAAGCCACTGATTGATGCCCTGCAAGAAGGTTTGAAGAAACGATTTGGGGAAATGATGTCTGACCCAGAGCTGGTTGCTGCAGCCATTCTACATCCAAAATTCAAGAAATCCTGGACTGCTGATGAAGGGGTCCTCAAATTAGGTAAGAAAACATCTAGCATTAAATACTTTTCAGTCATGTTCCTATTTTGACTTTTTTTATTTATTTTATTTTTTGTTAAATCAATCAAAAATCTTATTTAGACTCAGAAGACTTGAGGAATCTAGCTGGTTCTTTCCTTTTAAAAGTTAATTTGACAAATAAGGTTATTAAGACTTTTATAAACTAACAGGCAGACAATGCAATGATTTTTGTAAAATGGTATAATGTATAGCCTGATGATAGACTGTTTGATTTAGGTCTCAGTTACATCAAGGAGCATCTTCCTGAACATGGCAAGCCTCCTCTGTGGCAAACTGACTCCTCAAGCGCTTCTGATGAAGAGGACTTTTTCTCCAGCTGAGACATGTACACACCCAGGAAACAACCAAACAGCTTGACGCATACCTGGCATGTACAGCTGAAGGTATGACCATTTTAACATCTTACCCAGCTGTATCCAGCCTGTCACTCAAGTTAAACACTGCCCTACCAGCCTCTGCTGCCTGTGAAAGGCTTTTCAGTGTAGCTGGATTGATCTTCAGCCCAAGAAGGGGAAGAATAGATTCGCACAACTTTGAAAACCAGCTTCTACTGAAGTTGAATAAGGACTTCTTCAAATTTGAATAGTTGACCAGGCTGATATCTACAGAAATGAACTACATTCATCTTATAAAAACTGATTAGATGTTGTTTTAGTGAGAAATAAAATATTGTTGTCCTTTAATTGGATTTATTTTATTGAGTTTGTCTTGCTGAAAAAGTTGTTGATTCAGGTATTAATCTAGATTAATCTGTGTAGAGCTTTCACTGTTTTGTATGCTTCTATGGTAGTTCTTAGTTACCAGTGTTACTGTTTGTGGGGAGAAAAGTCTCCTGTTTTGTTTTTTGTTTCATTTGTTTTTTTTGGGGGGGGGGCTAAATTAAAAAAAAAATGACAAGAGTTGTCTTTTTTTTTTAATTGCATTTTCATGCTAAAGTTTTACAGATGGTGCAGACTTTTTGTTGCAGAGTGGTTCTACATGTCAATACACCATCAGGTGGTTTCAGCAAGTTACAAGGTTTTGTAAATGCACTGAAAACAATACCCCAATGTACTGATATTAGCAAATATGATTTGTACTTTTGGATACTTGAGTATTTTTAAATGCATGTACTTTTGAATACTTGAGTATTTTCAAAAGTAAGTACTTCAGTACTTTAACTTGAGTAAACTTTTGACTGAGCAACTTTTACTTGTAGTTGAGTAAGATTTGACCATGAGTATCAGTACTTTTACTTAAGTATGAGAGTTGAGTACTTTGTCCACCACTGCGTGTAGCTAACTAAAAACACACATATATTAATGTTATTTTATATAATTATTTCGGCATATAAACTTAAATTGATGTGCTTGAACATTCACGAATACTCACAAATAGTGATGTGTTGGTCTGTGTCAACGCTTTGAAGCGTTTATCGAGTAATTGAGGAGATTTTTGTGAAGTGCGTATCGAGGCTCGTGTCGTGACGTGCGAAGCCTCGCAACCCGGGTGTACCATGTGACTGATTCAGGAAACGGTTCATGGGTTTGGTGTGCGATTCGAAATATAAGGGGCAGCGAAACGTGATGGATCCCCTCACAGATTGTGGTATTCGCGACTGTTGTGTGTTGGTTTGCACTCTATTTGAGCTGCTTCTTTTTTGGTGATGAACCAGCCAGAAAGAGTTGATTTTTCCCTGTTTGGGAACATTTTCAGCTGATCTCTCCTAATAATGTCTGTGCAAGAAAACGCCTAAAGCTCAGCTCTGTGGCAAAGCCGTTATTGCTAAATAAAAATGAATGAGTAAAATGTCCTCGTGAGCACACTTACCAACCAAGTAACACAATCACATCACATCACATCTCTCTCCAATTTATTTCCACTTTCCCTCTCGACCCCAACATTGTGTCATAAGGACAGACACCATATTAGCTCAGGATTTATTTGTCTTCACAAAAATAGTTTATTCTGTTCAAAGCTTCACGCACCAAAGCCACTTTGCGACTATAATCTGTGTGATTTACATTTACTGTCCTCTTGATGGCGCAGTTTCAATCCATGACTTCACCGATTGACTGGAAAGCTTAAGTGCTTCATGAAGCTTCATCTCACCATCACTAGATTATAATCACTCTGCCTGTTTTACATTTACTGTGTACTTGATGGCACAATAGAGCAAATGAAGCACCATGAAGCTTCGACCCATGGGTTCGCTGATTGGATGGGAAGCTTCAAAGCTTCATGAAGCTTCATCTCACCATCATTACTCACAAAGACAAACGTTTCCCAAGGAACAAGCGTAAAGAGCACATTTAACAGGAAGTCAGAGGTTTGCTGTTTCTCAGCTGAAAAAGCTAGCTTCACTTTTTACCTGGAGAAAAAGACGTCAAAGATGTACTATTGTGATGAGAGCACCACTCCTACTCCAACAGTCACCACAAAGAAAAAGCAACATACAGATATCTCACTCTGATAATTTCTCAGAACACTTCTTAAAACTGATTTACAATGAATTAAACCTATTTATTAATTAACTATGAACTGATTTCTTAATAATGTCTTTACATTAAAGACATCACAAACAGAGTAACCTCAGCAAAGTTTAAAGTTGTCACAGCTACAATCGAATAATTTGCCTTTGTGGAATAAAACAGTAAATTCAATTTCAGTGTTTACGTATGTGTCACGGTCCTGTGCTGGTGGCCCAGTGTTTTGTGCTCTTTTTGTTCTGTTTAAATTATTTCCTGTTTTATTTTGGTAATGTCTTTTTTCTTGTCTAGTGTGTTTAGGTTTGCTTCCCTTGTCTCATCAGTGTATTATGTTCAGCTGGTCTCCTCACCAGTTTCCACTTCAGTCTTTATTTAGTTCAAATATTAACACATTTATTCATTTCAGAAAAATGCTGCATATGAGTGAAGAATACTTGATAGTTTGAAGTTTGATAAACTAAATGGAATGAGTGCTATTAGCTTTATTCATCCAAGCTGCTTTAACACAAAGTCACGAATGTCCGATTCAGTTTCCAGGGGGAATACAGCCATAGACAACTGACAGGCTCATTTGCAGTCTTTGAAAGCGAGGTTAGCTCTGACAAGCCGGATACAGGATCTCTATTTGCTGTTTGCGTTGACACTCTGAATGAAGTGTCATAAGGACTCATGGGCTCAAAACAAAATCAGTTAAATTGTCTGTTGCATTGATACAACCTGAATTACTGCCCTCATATACGGGCTGCATAGTTCCGCTGGACCAATAGTCATTGTTTCCCGACTCGTAAGCTTCCACTATAAGAGAAGAATCAAGGATCTCCACATGATCATTTAACCAAGAGAGATCCGGTCGCATGAAAGTTATGCTCAAAAAATCATGAAAACCAGTTTTACTCACAGAACCGGTTGCAGGATCGGCAAGAAATATACCACTCGGCTCCTGAGTAAATTCTCTCTGCCATTGCCGGGAGCTTGGCCTCCTTCCCTCAGAAGCAGGTCATGGCAGTGGTGAAGCAGAAGCGCAAGGAGGCCAGGGACCCCTGTCCTAGGGAGTCAACCCGGGACTCGGCTCTGGGGAAATGCCTCTTCCTCTGTGGCTGCGGCAAGGAAACCCGCGGCTCCAGGAATGATTCACTCTGCTGCTGCGGATGGAATTATATTTAGGTCAAAAGTCAGGCGCGAGCAAAAACACAATCCACACAAATAATTTTATTTCACGGGCGCAGGAATGCATTCATATTCACTCAATAAATTTCCACACACGTAGGACTTAGTAGCCACGCGAAAAAAAGAAGCTAGTGCGCAGGCGAGACTGTCTGCTGTGCGTGCGCTACACCGCCGCGTCGCGAGTGACCCAGGAACGGTGTATTTTACACACAGGTTTTATTGCTGACATGCCATACGAAAAAAAAACAAAACAAAACAAAAAACTCTCTCCAGACAAGACCTGACAGGGAGAGATGTGATTAAACTTCGCATGACTTGATTAGTCACGCATGTGACACAGCGGATGCACGACTAATCATGTGACAAGGAACTAAGGAAACATCGACAATATATTGTACAGGGTTCATACACCTTTTCCAGAATCAAATTCAAGCACTATTTAAGCACTTTCAAGGTCAATTTTCAAGATATTCCAGCACATTAAGGGGTCATTCATAATTATCAACACTTTCCAACGTTTACAAAAAGTACCCCCCCCCCCAAAAAGAAAAAAAAGTGTACAAAGAAAATGTTGATCTTTTTTGGTGAAATTTAATTTTTCCTGGTTCTTTGGTATTTTAATGAATTAAAAACACATCCTGGTGTTGAAAAATTCTGGAAATCTTGGTATCAAATATACTCTTTCCTATCTATTAAAACATGTAAACAAAATGTACATGCCGCCACACTGTACACAGTGGCAGTGGAGCAATTTGTTATGTGAAGAGCCGGTCTTGTGCCAAAAAGTGATTTCCAGTATTTGCCAAAACATTATTGCTGGTATTTATATTGTTGTAAATTACTTGATGACCTATAATCTATCAAGCATGGGGTGTCATCAGGGACTTTTGGAGAGTTTTGAAGATATGCTGGTGTTGTGCCAAAAAGGGATTTGGTTGTATTTAAATTGCTGTAGATTCATTTTTGGTCTAAAATCTGTGAAACGTGTCAAACAACATCTCTAATTAATGACATTATTTCATTTTGAGTGAGAAACAACACTCCTGTCACAGAAGCTGCAAACAGTTCTTGGCAAAGTCACTTTCATATATTCTTAATTAATGAGGATAAAAATTATCATTGACACTAAAAATATCTTTTATCCTGCGAGATCTGGCCACGTGGGCTGCAACAAATATAACATTACAGTTATATAAAGAGTAGCCAAAAAGGACCGGACTGATTGTAATACAGATACAATAATACAATCAAATATATTTGCAAAACAAGTCATTTCTTCATTTTATATATAAGCCTTTATAAATCCTATGCACCACAGTCTGTTTACTGATATAAGCAAAGATGATACATTAAACAAAATCATAAAATATGTTTTGACACAACACCAGAAACCTGAAAACACTGTCGCCGTGTTACAGCGCTTGTACTGCGTCCCTTCCTACGCTAAGGCATCGCCTGGACCTCGCTTCAACACCAAGGGGTGCACAGACGTCCCCCGGACATCGATTTGTCCTTTAGCAACTTTTGAGACAGTCAGCAGCGAGTTTTCCTCCACAAAACTAGGCAACAGCGCCAGCTACCAATCACCAGATTATGCACAAATAAAAGCATAGATGAAAACAGGCCAGGAACATGTAGAATTACTATACATTCTGAATAAAATCCATTTTTGATTCAGCTTTTTGGAACAATACTTACAGTTGTTGAATTTATCTCCGGCGACTTTGGCTGCTTTCCACACCTGCTGCCCCGCACTCACAGCTTGTTCCTGCCTAATATTATCAGCAGTCTTTCTGTGAATCGATGATGGCCTATTTAGAGAATTCAATGAGGCCTTTGAACTGATCCCCCACAACGGAGACCATATCGCTGCAGACCACACAACGGTGCAGTGGTGTAAAGTGAACAAGAGTGGACGCCTCGATGGACGCACAGCTGCTGACTTCTACATTGTTGAATTTACTCCAGAGGAATAGATACCTGTGCTCGGGGAATGACATGATGTGCATTTGTGGGTATTATGTTTTTTTTCAATGTGGGACTTTTGACTTCAATATAATTCCATATTCCTCTTATCCATAATTGGAATTTGCAGTTTTCCAACTGAACACTAATGTCTTCGGGGGAGCGGCGAGGTCACAAACAGACTGACGGGTCACATGCAGAGGGGCAGGCCAGGCCCAGGCAGAGAAATTTTCATTTTAGACTTCGTGACTCGTTTTATTTCTCTGCTTCATAACCCAACTATGCAATCAGATCAATTTTTTTTCAAGCACTATATCCAAAACTCAAGCACTTTTCAAACCTTGAAAGGACAATATTAAAATTCATGCATTTTCAAGTATTTTCAGCACCGGTTACAAACCCCAATACTAAGAGTAACAAGACAAGGGAAACAGCTGGGTAAACAGGTGAACCAAATACACCGACAAGACAAGGGGAAGCAACTGAACACAAAACACAGATAAAAGCAACTCAAAATGAAACAGGAACAACAGGAAGCAGTGACCAGGCTAAACTCTAAGCTAAAACTGAGAATCTAAACAATAAGAAAAATAATAAACATAATAAGGATCATGACAACCCCCTTCCTTGTAAAAATCTTTTTTATACGTTATCCCTGATTAGTGACTAAATATGGACCTGCAGCAGAAACGTATTTAGGAGAATGCTTGTGAATACAAAGTATTACCAGATTACGCTCACACAGCCCCCAGGTTTTCAACAGAAACACTGATAACACAACAGCAGCAGTCAGCTGTTTATGTGCACTCTGTCTGTGCAAAGGGGCGGAGCCGTTATAGAGATGTGAGCTCAGGTGGAGCAGACGAAATATTTTTCTAGTGCCCAGAACTAAAAGACTTCGATTTTGTTGTGTGAGAGACTGTTGACATCTGTAAAATGTATCCAGGTATTTAAAAACAATTAAAAAAAATAATAATACAAAAAGATAAGATTTATATCAGTATTGTCAGATATCCAAATTTGAAATATCGGTATCTGACATACAGAAGTGGTACTGTGCCATCCCTACTAATAACACAATGGAAGCAAAACCAAACACAGCACATACCAAACAGGAGACTGGCAAAATAAAACAGGAAGTGTGAAAATGAGGAAACAGAAACAGACTTGACACCACTCACAGGGAAGCATGGGGAACACAGAAGGACACTCAGAGAGACATGAGGCTGCCACGGAAAACTAAACACAGAAGAACACAGGGAGAAATAAATAGACAAACTGAACAAAGAAAAACTCCTAAAACACAAATCAATGGGTCATACCCCAGTTACATGGCAGGACTAGAGGTGCATTGTTAGACTTTCCTTGAGATTTTCCAATGTTGAATTTTTAAGTACTGTACGATAAAACAGCACTTTAAGATCATGGTTGTGAACATACACCTAGGAAGTGTTTGAGCAGTTATTTGTGCATATCTGATGCAAAGACGATTTAACTTTCTCATATCATAACTCTGGAGACCAAAGACCGTTGTCAGCAGGTTTAATGACATTCAAAAGGGTCAGACTGAAACCGAGACAAACAATACAATAAAAATAAGAATATTTGCAGCATAAAATTCACTTTATAATGAATTTCCACTGAATGACATCCTTATTTTGCAGTCAAATAATGCATAAGTGAGCTAATGCTAACACAAAAACAATGTTACAAAATTGTTCCTTTGGTACGGACCGGCAATGCAACCTTAAACAGAAGATATATGCAGTAATTTCTTCCAACTGGACATCATGACGTGGGAGCTGACACCATTACTCTGTAGCTTCACTGTTACTGCTGCTCAATAAAGTTTCATTTCAAATAAAATTGAAGCAAGCGGCGTTAAAGGCCCTAGCCGCCTGTGCTGCCCGCCAAACCCTGCGCGAGCCGCCTGTGAGCCCCCGCGAACCCCCAGCAAGCCACCTACAAGCTCCGCAAACCCCCAGCCAGCCTCCTGCGAGCCACGCAAACCCCCAGCGAGCCACACGCAAGCCTCACAAAACCCCTAGCGAGCCGCTTCTTCTGCCAAATGTAAAACTGGAGTTAGAGCTCGTTATTGCACGTGTTTACAGTAAGTGGCGCTGCAACTGGCATTCAATAATGTCATGGGCATGTGTTCAGGAGTGGACCCATATCACACTTGTGAAGTTTTGGGTGCAGTTTGGACAATGTGTTGTTTAAATTAGAGCAACTTCCTTTTTTGACTAGGTGGCGTTGTCACTGTCAATCAATGTCATATGGATGTGTGCAGGGGTGCGTCCTTATCACAGTTGTGAAGTTGGTGCAGATTGGACATGAGTGTTTGAATTAGAGCAACTTCATGTTTCCACTAGGGCGCTATAGCTGCATTCAATAATGTCATGTGGATGTGGTTCAGGAGTGGGTCTTTATCACACTTGTGAAGTTTGAGGGTAATCGGACAAAGTATATGAGAATGAGAGGCAATCGAAATGTCATGACGAGGATCGAAGCTCGCCATGGCCACGCCCCTTGCCGTTTAACATCATCATGGGCTTACTGGAAATGTTTGTGGTCATTATACAGCTCAAAAGACGTGAATAAAGTGTGTCATGCAGAAATGTTAGGTTTTCCATTGAAAACGAATGGTGATTGGGGGCTTGGTTACGGGGGCGGGGTGCAAAATGAGGCATGTGTCTGATTGACTTTTTGATCAGGGTTCATATAGAGAATGTGTTAAACCAAATTTCAGAATTCTAGGAGTAACTAAATTATTTGACATATGTAAATTTTATTTTTATTATTCGTGGGGTCGCTATATGCGGTGAATTGCCATTGTTTCTTCATTTATGGATACAGGGTGGGACACTACATATAGTTATTAAAGTTTGGGAGAAATCGGGCAAAGCATGCACGGTGATGACAGGAAAATGGTGAGGGTAAAAAAAGGCCCAAAACGAAGCGACAAGTTCAGCGCCCCCTTGTGAGAAGACCATTTAATATTCTACCAAAACCCTGAATCAACTTTTGATGCCCTACTTGTGTAGATGATTGGTGAGCGATTTTGGTGTCTGTAGGAGCCCCCAGTTAGAATTTGTTCTTGGCTACATTAAAAAAAAAAATTTTCGCCAGACCTGATGACTGTGGAAAATCGTTGACTTTCGTATGTTCAGTGGGTGAAATTGGCGATCGTTTACTCAGAAAGAAGAAGAAGAAGAAGAAGAATAATAACATGGAGAACTCTAACAATTCCAATTAGGTGCTTTTCCAGTCACCCACATATATACTTTTTCGGAAACGTCTCGACATGGCGCACGTCCCCATGAGGTCCGGGGTCACTTGCGACCGCGTCACATGCCACCGCCCCATTTTCGCACCTCCCCCCCTTACAATCACTATAGGCTCCTCACCGACCCTTCGGGTGGCTCGGGCCTAATAAAAGGTTGCCAAGTTGCAATACCTGAAAAGAGCACAAGAGGGCAAACTTTCCGCTTTTCGTCCTGCATGGATGAAATTAGTTTCTGTAAGCATAACGTTAGCAACTTAATAACAGAACAGTGTTAACAACTGACAACAGTAATGAAATGCTGTTGTAATATTTAATCTCTTTTATCTGCATTTTTCTGACATTTCTCACCTGTTTTCCTTTTTCCAGTCATGTCAAAACTTACCATCCGGCCCCTGCAAGGAAACGTGCACCAAAGCCCTCTGAGCTTTGTGAAGGCTGCAAGTGAGAAAACATAATGTCATAGTTTTTCCCTGTGCAACCTCTTTGTTTATGCCATCATCAAAGAGTCATGTCAGCCATGCAGGTATGATGGTACTGACTGTTTGGATGTGTGTGTCACAGGAAATCATTGACAAAATAAAACATTACAATCAAACCTGGACGAAGAAGGAAGAGAATAACATGAAATTGAGGTAAGGACAAATTTTCAAAGCCTTTCATTTTTTTTTCAATACAAAATACAAGTAAAAAATACCAAAAATGTATGCAGATTTGCTGTAGCTCAGCTCTATCTGCCTGTGAGGAAATGTCCATAGATGCTTGGCTGGTTGACATTTCTCACAAGAAATGAAACTGACATGTTTTAAAAAATAAATAAAAACTATTGTGTAATTTGTTTGCTTTTATATGAACAAGTGGCTAATGCTCCATTTTAATAATGCATTTATTTATTTATTGCATTTTTGTCATGTTTTTAATGGGCAAAGGCATAACAATAAATTATGTGCCAATCCAGATGTTTTATAATTTGAAAAAGCAAAAAATCTGTTGTCAGTTAATAACTGTGAATCATCTTGTTGGGTGAACAGCCAACCAGTGTCAAGTAGGGGTGTGCAATAATATTTATTTATTTATTTTTAGGGGTGTGCGATATTGACAAAAATATTTTCTGTAATTTTGTCGCTAACAATAATAAACATTTTTTAATTAAAATGTGTTTGCAAAAGACGTGGAAGCTAGTAAAATATAAAACTTAAATCAGTGTTTTTGACACGTTAACTTTAGCAGTTTTTCAAAAGCAATCGCTCAATACAGAAGACCTGAGAGAAAAAAGAGAGAAAAAGAGGCTGTCCAGGGGGATTCCCCCTACAGATCACAGAAACTACACCTTCATGTGATCAGAGAAACACTTTTTGGCAGCTTCAGCGTATTATCCCAGGCTCCAAACAGGTGAGCTCTGAGAACGTTGCTGGTTCATGACGCAGTGATTGTAACATACCTACTTTAACTTAATGGATGGATGAATGTTAATATCCTTTATCTTCCTCACTCATTTCCAGCCTTAGGTGTGTTGTTTAGGTAGCTATGCTAGTGCGCAGTATGGGCACTCTCAATGGGCACGCGCAGCAGCCTATATTAAAGCATAAAGTAGTGAAAGTGTGGAGCTGAGGCATTTTTTTTCTTCCCAGTCATCGGCATACTCGATAACGTCAGCTTGCACATCATTAACACGGAAATTACGATATTATCGTAGACGATATATATCGCGCAGCCCTTGTTTCAACAAAGTGTTTGTACATGTTTCACCCAGAGCTGAACTGAGACTTAAGTGCAATGGGTCTGATGAAGCCATCATTAGCCAGAGCAACACTCCAGTGGGATCGAAGCTTGTTTATGATGGGGAAAAGAAGAGGACTCTTGAGGTGAAACAGGACCTGTTCAACATCTTTATTAAGGTAGACTATTTTTCATTCATGGAAACTAATACAGTATGTGCTGCTTCTCTGATTGTTCCTCAAATGTTTTATTTTATCACAGTGATTATTTCATGTTATTTCTCAATAAGTCTGGTCATGTACGGTCTTGTATGGTTTACTGTATGAAGTGGTTAAACTCAGTCAACAACCTCAGAAATCCATATTTCTAGAAAGAAACAGTTTGATTATTTCAGTTTTTCCAAATATTAAGAAACACAGCCTCACTTTGCCTTATAAAGGGCACCACTGGTAAATCTTTAATAAATACACCTCATTCATAACCAGTAACATAAAAACCAAGATGTGAATCTGTGTGTCACATAAAACACATTTCTCTCATCTCCTGAATGATTAAAGAACATTATTTAACCAGAGAAGCAACAAATATTGATCTTGTGTAGCATAAAAAGTAAATAGAAAACACTTGTGAAGAGGAAACATCTGAAAAAGTAAATCTCACTTTCCTTGTAATGGTTATGTGTTGCTGTCTATTCCAGAAACATCCTTTCTCAAATAAAATATGGGACACCTGTTCAGTTGTTGGGAATAGTGGGATCCTGTCTGACAGCGGCTGTGGAGAAATGATTGATTCGGCTGACTTTGTTGTCAGGTGAGAAAAGTGTCCAATGTAAACCAAAATCAGAGCGGAAATTCCACCTAACTGCTCTTTGTTTGGTTGTTCAGGTGCAACCTACCTCCATTGGACAATGGATATGAGAAAGATGTTGGCACCAAAACTAACCTTGTGACAGCAAATCCGAGCATCTTATTCCAGAAGTGAGAAAGAAAATGAATCCTCGTCAGTCTACATTGTGTATGTATTGTTGCTCAAATAAACTGTTTCTTTTGTGCAGGTATGGCGCACTGATAGGACGTCGCCATCCATTCATAGAGAGTCTTCGCCAGTATGGCAGCTCTTTGCTGCTCCTTCCTGCCTTCGCCTTTGGTGGAAATACTGCAGTGTGTCAGCGGGCTGTTTATGCAATAGAGGACTTTGAAAGCCCTCTTCAACCTGTTTTCTTCAACCCTCAGTACCTTCAGAATCTGGCCCAATTCTGGCGCTCTCAGGGCCTGAAGGAAGCACGGCTCAGCACCGGATTAATGATGGCTAGCATGGCCCTGGAATTTTGTGAAAACGTGCACCTGTATGGATTCTGGCCCTTCAGTAATCACCCATACGGCCTGTACGCCCTGGCTAACCACTACTATGATGACAAACCAGCTAAAAAAGGCATCCATTCAATGTCGGCTGAATTTGACCAGTTGTTGCAGCTGCACACTCAAGGGGTAATAAGGCTTCACCTGGGAGACTGTAAAGCAGATGGACAATAGTTCCCAGGGACAGACAACACCACCGAAGCAAAGTGTCACCTCTGTGGCCTTCGGATGAAACCAGTCACTTAAATCAATTCATATGGTTTTGAATAAAATGACCTATCACTTTTGACTAGTGGAAAGATGGAAAATACCTACTAGCAGCCAAGACATTTTTAACTGAAAAAGTGCATCTTCAACCCTGTTTATTACCTAGATGTTCCACCTGGAGTCTGGAAGTATTTCAGCATAAGTGGGATGCCTTTGTAAGGCCGTTGTATTCTAATGCCTTCTGAAAAATTGGTCTCAACTTGTTCTGAAGTACCTTCGTTACATAACAGCGTTCATCACTGAAATATGGCCTGTTTTAATTTATGAATTAGGCAGAATCTTGTACAGGCTACATTCTTAAATGTTCTTGATTATGGTGACTTTATCTATATACATGCTGCCTCCTCGGCACGTCGTAGTTTAGGCTCAGTTTATCACAGTTCTTTATGTTTCATATCAAATTTGTTATGCAGTACAGATCACTTTGTACTTTATAATTTGGTTTCTTGGCTTTGATTAAGTTTAAGGCGACAAGTGTGATGGTGTATCTTTTATGTACAAAGCTATCTTAGATAACGTTCCTTCTTACCTGTGTAAACTCTTAATACTTTCAAATAGCTGCTGTGATTTGCTGGGCACCAGTTGGCTCCTCTTTAGGCTACCCAGGATTTTTTCTGAACTTGGTAGAAAAGTGTCTCTTATTTAGCACTTTGGTCATGGAATCACCTTCAGAGTACATTACAGCTGAATGAGACCTTAGAGGTCTCCTAAAGTGTAACTGCTATTCATAATCTGATCCTAGTAATATTTTAACTCTGACATGTTCGTTTACGTGTTTTGATGTTATATTTATATTTTATACTTTAGCTGTGTCCAAATTCAGGGGCTGCATCCTTGGAAGGCTGCATTTGTAGGTCGATTACGTCACGGTGAGGTGACAAAGACTCCTCCAAATGTGGTCAATGAATTCATCCTTATTTTCCCAAATTTAAAGGATGGGTTCGGTGTATCCTTTGTCGTCTACCATATCCCATGATTCATTGCGCATCAAAACTCAGACTCAGCAATGGCAGAAGATAGCAGCCAAAAAGTTTGAAATATGACTGTTTCTGTGTCGCTATACCTGGAGGGAACACCTGACTGTCGGCACATCCTTTTCAAATCCCCGCTGGCTTTCACCACTGAGTGGAAGTTAAACACAGATCTAATTCACTCAGATGATCTCAATCAGCTGATGTTTGAATTTGGACACAGCTTTTATGCCTTTTTTGGCCAGGTCTCCTGTTATGTTAATCTCAAGGGACTTCCTTGTTAAATAAAGATTAAATTTAAAAAAATGCATAATCAGAGTAGGATTTTGGAAGTTTTGAAGCTGGATGAGGGCCTTGGGCAGGTGAACATGTTTTGGAAGGCTGCTGCCATCCAGGAGTGCCTCTGCTAATGGTTTGGGTGCATCAATGTTCATGTGATGTCATGTCAATGTAGCATCTACATGATACTAAGACCCAAGGTTTCCCAGCAGAACATTGTATTTCACTCAACTCTTGGTGTACTAGTTGTAACATATTGTGGACATTTGTGAATTTGTTTTTTTCATGACCACTATGAAATGTGAGGGGAAAATGGAGTCAAAATCAATAAATATTGATCAAATAGTTTGTGATGGTGGCTGTGGTGGCATTCACTTATGTAACCAGGTGGCAAAAGTTAATTTTTTTCATTTGTACGATTTTGTCAGATTTTGATCCTGGGGTTTGAATCAGTGTTCTGTTTTTTTGGACTCTCCTAGTTTTTCTTCAATAGTTTTTTTTTTAGGTTGTTTATGTTTCATTTCTCACCTTTGCATTTCTTTCTTTCGTATTTTTCTGTGTCCCCTTATGTCTTGTCTGAGTACCTGTGTATTTGTATCCTGCTGTGTACCTGCTTCCCCATGTTGTGTTAAAGGGTACATATCCTGCTTTTAAATCCTTCCTTTCATATATAAATCATTCATTGTGGTCTATATTGAGTAGAACTGCAACACTTTGGTCTGAATTCCTCGTCATTGCAGCTCCACAGACCCCTCTTTTACACCTTTTCTGAGGCGCGTCTCTGAGCAGCTCGTTTTGGTCTCTTTAAATGTGAATGAGACATTTCACGCCCCGCCTCCTTCCAGGCAGCAGAGCGTTCCACTCCACCCCGTTCGGCCATTTTTGTAGTTTGATAGCAGCGATACGATTAGCTACCAGCAGAGAAACAAGCACTTCAAAGAGGCTCTGATGCCGGGGGCTACCTTTGAGGTAGTTCAAGCCCACTCTCATAAACAGGAGTGGGTTTGGACTCATGCACTCTCTGGACAATAAACTGCTCAGTTACAGGGTCGGCCTGGGAAGACGTCTCTGCTCCCGTCATGAAGGGACTGTCCTTATATGGTTTGATCTGACACACAGCTGCTGAGCCTGAAGAGGAAACACTGATGCAGAACAGAGGACACGAACCTCAGGAACACTGAGGAGAAACAGGCTGAAGATTTCTGCTGAAACCAGAGACACACGTTTAGCTTGAAATGTGGAGGGCTGAGAGAAATGTAACATAAAAGTAAATTCAGACAGTGAAGAAGAAATTATCTACTGCACTCTGATCACAGACACACTGAACTCTGCTCACTCACCTGGAGGAGCAACAACTCTCAGGTAGATGATGCTGAGGAGCCTCAAATGTTCTCTGACTCTCTGGACAACACGACGCTCGTATGTTCCCTCATCATTAATCGTCACAGCCTTCAGAATCACAGACACGTCTCCATCCTTCATCTGTCTGTCCTGCAGATCCACCCGGTTCTTGAAGGATGGATGCTGGTTATCTGGAACAAACTGTTCATCCCTGAATAAAAGCACATACTCTGACCCCAGGTCAGCTCTGCTCCACTTTACAACTATGATGTTGCTGTTTGGAGCTCGACATGTCAGAGTGACATTCTGTCCAGGATCAGCTGTGATGGTTTTCCGGTCTGAAAGAGGAAACAACACAGAGCAGAGAGGTTAAAGGTCAACGTGCAGCTGTTCATTTGTACAGCAGCTACACACATCATTTAAACTGCACAGTTTATTAAAATATGTCATTTATTTTGAGCTCTGTGTTACAGACTGTCACTGATATTAAAGTCATTGGTGTGTTTGCTGTGCAGTTTATTTGGATCATCTTTATGTCACATTAAGGCAGCAGAACTGTGGGTTAGGGTCGTACAAAGGTCATAATTCTAGTGAACATCTGTGGACTCTGATTGGCTGTTACACCAGTGGGTTATGTATTCCACACAGACCCCACTCATTAGAAACAATTATGTTTTTAAAGTAAGTCTGATTTCCTGATGCCAGTAGGTGGCAGTATTGGCTCTCCTATCATCCATGTGAACTTTGAACTCTGAACGTCAGCTGCTGCCATAGAAACAGAAATGTTAATGTTAATTTCATACATGAGGCTGAAACTTTGTATAAACTACAAAATCACCTCAGGACCTTTGTAGGAGGCCCAGGGAGGAATTAGTGATAATATTGTTAATAATAATAATAAAAAGAAGAAGAAGAATGTCAAACACACACCACACCTCTGTCTCAGTCACATCTGGGTTACCTCCACCCAGACTCCACCCAGCCTCATGACTGAATCAATCTGACTCTGAAATATTGTTGACATGTAAACCAGGCTGAGCCGCTTTATCTCAGAGGGAAGCACTGATTCTGACAGGTAAACTCACCTGCAGAGACAAACACGAAGACGGCAACAATCAGGAGAGTCGAGCAGAGCGACGCAGCTTCAGCAGCCATTTCCTGTTTATCTGGTTCTGATGGTCTAGTTTGTTCTGAATGTCTGAGTCTGCTGGTGTTTTCAGTTATGACGGAACAAGGATTTCAAACCTGACTGCATGCCACGTCTTCAGACTGCAAGATCCCATTAAGGAAGTCGCGTTAGAGTGAGGTGGATGGGCTGGACTGTAGGACGATCATAGAGGGCGTCATAACTAAAGAGGAGACTCTGCAGCAGCTCTGAGACTGTAACAGGTTCAGTTCTTGGATGAGCTCCACACCAACATAACGTCTCTGATCATCAATCATCACTAAAGAGCATCATCATCATCATCATCATCATCATCATCATCATCATCATCAAAGCACTTCAAAATGATCTCACTGTATAAACATTTAGATTGTACTACAGCCCAGGGTTATTATAGATTTGGATTTTACATTATAGTTTAGTTTTAGTTCATTTTCAGAGCAGTTTTACTCGTTTTATTAGTTTTTATTTTTGGCTTCATGTTTAGTTTTAGTCTTTCATACTTTGTCAGGTGGAAGATTCAAAGTACAAGAGTGACTGTTGTGTAAAACTTGACAAAAGATGCAGTTAAAAAAATTATATTTAACAACCAACTGTTCACAGGACAGCAGCACTAAGTGCTAAATATGTGTAATATTAAGGACACACATGAACATCAACAGGGAGAAACATAAAGGCAGAGTCCCATATGGAGTTCCTTTGAGTACCATACTGATACACCATTGTCACCACTGAGTACCATTGAGTACGTGGCTTCTCAGGTGATTAACCTGTTCAGTCCTTGTGTGTTTCCGGCTACTTTATCAGTCAGAGAATAACAATCAGGAATAATAAAGCATCAATATAAGGACTCACAAATGTCAGCAAATTCCTGGAAGGAGACCGCTGAAACTATCAGGATGAAGAAAGTGAAAAACAAGGACAAATATGTTTCTTCCTGTTGATGTTCATGTGTGTCCTTAATATCACACACATTTAGCACACAGTGCTGCTGTCCTGTGAACAGTGGAGTTTTTATTACACAGCAGTCACTCTTGCACCTTGTGGATGTTGAACTGTTGTGTATAAAGCAGCTGCTCTGCTGTGTTTCATCAGCAGACGTTAAATGGGATTCATGGCAATTCTGAGCTTCACTGTCAGGAGGAGTTCAGGAGGTCAAAGTGAGCCAGTCTGGGTCACATGTTCATGACCTCAGCTCTCTGCCCTCCTGTTAAACTGCAGAGTGAACCTGTATGCATGTTTCCCACAGGCAGGAGCAACAAAAGCAACAAAGCATGTGGATGTTCTCTCCCTGCAGCCAAAGTTAAACTCTTCACAATGCTTTGATTTGTCTGACCAACAATAAAAACACATCTTTGAGTTTGTGATTGTAGAAATGACCAAATCTTCATGTTTGTTCCTCCCAGTTAATTCTGCCTCCATGCAGATGTTGGTGTTCAGAGTGAAAGAGGAAAGAAATCCAAACTCTTGAGTGTCAAACACACACTGAAGCTCTTCTGTGCAGTTTGATGCTGATTGTTTGCTGCACTGAGGAGATGCAGGTATCAGTGAGCCACAACAAACAGAAACTACTCAAACTTTAAGATTTGAAACCCACACGAGGAAAACATGAGAGAACAGACGTTTATTAATCTGCAGGGAAACTAAACTGCTGCTGTGAGAACAAGAGCACAAAAATATTAGTAACATTTTATCAAATTCTGTCATCTACAAATGTTTGTATAATACACATTTAAAAATCCTATAAAAGAAGGTATTTGACTCAGATCATTCTAGTTCAATGAGAAAAAGACATAAAATATAAAACTCTGTAACACATGGATGGTCTGTGAGGTGCTGGGGGAGCAGTCAGAGAGCAGCAGCTGGACGTCAGTGGTTGGACTGGTGGATACTTCAGTGAAGAGTAGACGACGTCTGGCTCTGGTTTAAAGTCTGAACACAAACACACACAGTTCAAACAACAGGAAACATGATTACAAGCTTTGGAGTTCAATCAAGACCTCCAACCTGCAGCTCTCTGCATCACACAGTTCCAGTTCACACTGTACTGGAACCAGTTCACACTGTACTGGAACCAGTTCAGATACAAAATATGGCACTGAGCATATTTATCTTGAGATGGCCAAGAAAAAGCTGGAAAATAATATAACTTAAAAAGTGGCAAGTTTCAATCCACTCCTGTAACACTTCTTTAACTCAGATCATTTTCATAGGATGAAGGTAAAATTTTAAATTATTTTAATAATAATTATGAAATGCTGGATTGCAGTTCTTGCTGATAGATGGCAGGCAGAGTTGGAGCTCGATGCAGGACACAGAGGGATAAAAGTGGAACACAGGAATGACAAGAACAAAGAGAAACAGGAATTACAAAATAACCAAAAACAGACTCTGAAAACTACAACACACTAAGAATCTAAACTGTAGGCAACTCAGAAACACAACAGAAGAAATTCAACCAAAGCAGAACCTCAAAGAACCAAAGGCCCAGGACCCTGACTGCAGCTCAGATTTAATTTTAGCCAAACTTTGATCTCTGCTGTGACAGATTTCAGATCTGTGATCAGTTTGATTTTGTCATCAGGTTTGTCCCAGTGTTCTTTCATGTGTGTGTCTTCTTGTCTCTGTGTGCAGTGTATTTGTCTCATTTCCTGTCTTTGCTCTGATTTGTGTCTCTCCTGTCACAAGGGGAGTTTTTCCTCCCCACTGCTGCTCATAGGGGGTCGTCTTATTGGGCTTTTCTCTCTAACATCGTTGAACCATTACCTTACAGTAGCACATTCAGATGCTCATGATTCTGAGTTATCAAAATAAAATAAAATAAAATTGTGGAGTTTAGTTTTCTTTTATTGTTTTGGGAACTTTTTCTTTATGAACTCAGAATAATAAAAACAATCTTCATCAGGTTTTTCATGGCTGCTGTCAGGTTTTCAGTGTGCATGATATCTCTCCTAGATTATACATGACAGGACATTAAATGATGAGCATCAGGTCAAAGCAGGAGGTAGTTATTTGGTTACTGCCTTTTCAAGGCAAAACTATCACTGAGCTTATATTCTTTTGCTCACATCTCTCTAAAGAACTGTTTTAGTTTTGACTCCAGGGGAAACATTAGGTTTGATATGTTAGCTTAGCTTAGCCTAATAGCTGGAAACACTGAGCAGCTAGCTTGGCTCTGTGCAGCGTTAAAGATAAAGAGCAGCGGTACCTCTGGGCCTCTTTGATCTGATGGTTATTGGTCCATAATTGATGTCTTCAGTTCTCACTGCTGAGTAGACTGCAGCTGGATCACTCTCTGCAGGACAAAACATATTTAAATGACTGCAGGTATAACTACAGTAGTACTGTTACAGTATTACAGTATAGCGTTGGCAAACCCTTTTGCATACAGCACCTAGATCATGTGGTGGCTTTTAGTGCAGCAGCTCTTCTCGGTTCTTCTTATCTTAACACTCTGCTGTGAGACACAGTGTGACAGCAAAGACCTGGGGTGGGGGGGTTTCTGTGAAAAAGGTGGACGACCACAAAACTGCCATCTTGTCAGTGCAGACTGACACAGAGCGCAGAGCAAACACGCTCTCACAACAGGAACACTGTTATCTGACACATCAGGACACGCTGTGGTGAGATGTTTCAGCAGCTTCACACTAACTAGACTCAACAACAGGAAGCTGCTGCTGTGGCTTTACATGCAGATTTTAGAATAAGCTAAAATGGTTCATTGTATTGTCTCATATCAGCCAGAAATTAACCATCTAATCCTGCTAACAACCTGAGCACCAGTCTCAGACAGAAATCACATCTGGGTCTAATCTGATGTGATTTCTGTCTTTGATGTTTATTGCTCAGTTATAGCACTTCTTCATGTGAGCTGCACATGTAGCTGAGCTGCTGTCGGTTAAGGATAAATGTGTTCCTAACAAAATGAACACGAATCACATTTGGCCCATAAAACTTAGGAAACTTTAGGAAGTGATCATAAATAAACTGCATGTTTCTGACTGTGAGGTGAGGTTAAAGTTCATATGTTTAATTAGGGTGAATTAGTTCATTTGGTTTCACAATATAATAAAGCTTATTAATTATAATGGTCAGGATTCTTGTGACATTCTTGAAGTAACCAATATGAAAAAAACTCATGATAAATGTTAGCATGCTACTACGACTGTGAACATGCTGAACATTAGACCTACTATTAGCATTCTAATGTTAGCATGTAGCTTAAAGCGAAGCCTCAGCGTGCAGAAGACAAAGAGCAGCTGTACTTCTCATCTCTGCTGTCTTCTTCTCTTTGATGATAATGATTGGTCCATAACTCACTGCTGAGAAGACTGCAGCTGAGTCAGTCTCTGCACAATGAAACCCACACAGAGGAGCTCAGGGCAGTAATACAGCTGATAGCAGTTCTATAGATACTGACTGGATAGATCGACTTTAGATGAAGTGAACACGTCCACTGCTGGCACAGAGAAACAGACCTGATCCAGAAGGAACTGACTGAGCTTTCAGCAACAGGTTGAACATATGTGCTCAACATGTCAGGATGCCACACAACCAAATTATAAACTTCATAAATGTTGGATTTAAAATTTTAATTTAAAATATGGGTGATTATCAACTTTGAAACAAACTTAAATTAAAGAAAACAGTGAAAACTGTGAGTACTGTAATTATTCAGCATATATTTATAACAACTCATCTTTGTTTTATATTCCTGGTCTCTGTGCAGAGTGAACAGAAGGGTTTTTAGAAATGATCTGTACATTTTTCCATCTTCTTTTTTAAAATAGCACGTGCTGACACAGTTGCAGCCTCCATATCTTTCTATCAGAAACAGGATGCTGAACGTGTGCAGAGCTGTTTGTGGTCTGTGGTTAACAGACGCTAACACACAGCATCAGTCCAGCACACAGACAACAACACTCAGTAAGCACAGTGTGAAAGACAGATGGTTAGATCTGATTAAAGTGATGAAGGTGGTTCATCTTAGTTACAGAAATATAGTTTAAATGAAAACACACACTGTGTATTATTAAATGTATCACTTTGATTCCAGGATTAAACTCATCACCAAATCAGAAAAATGTTTGATTAAAGATTTTTTTATACTCCAAGTTGTCTATAATGTCATTTATACAAAACATTCATGACATGTCACACAGTCATAAATGGTGTTCGTGAACCTAAATATAATTCTATCATCCCAAAACCAAGTCTGAATCATTTGAAGGGGCAACAGTCAGAGGAAACTTCTCCATAATCCAAATTTATAATGCTCATAATGTTCCCAGAGCAAATGTTTTTTGACAAATCAAATGTAGGAAAGATACCCCGCACTCTGTGAAAAATAGTCACTGTGAAAATTACTCACAGAGAGTGGGGAATGGCCACAAGAGTTAAACTGTCTCTTAGGTGCTGTGGAACTGAGCAGTTCAGGAGACCCCTGATCCCTGCTGCCATCAGATTTAATAATACTCAGTCATACGAGGATAGTCTTACAAGAATAATTTTGTTTTTTTATTTGGGGATTTCATTGATTTTATGTACTGAACATAACATTTATTTTATCTCTCCACTGTGTCAGCTAAAGGACCCCTGAAGTTCCCTGAGGGGATTAAGTCAGGTCAGTTTATTTATATAGCATATAGCACATTTCTAAAACAGTCAGAAAAGGATGGAGTACCCACTCTGGGTCCAGGTGATGCTGTAGCGTTCTGTTGTGGTGCAGCTGAGCTGAGCGTTAAAGCAAAGCTATCAATTTACTGGTCAAGCTACAAGTTTCATTCTAAGGATGGCAGGGCTCTCCCTTAGAGATAGGGTGAGGATCTTGGTCATTTGAGAGTGACTTGGAGTAGAGCTCCTGCTCCTCCACATTGACAAGAGCCTGTTGAGGTGTTTGGGCCTCTGACTGGAATGGCTCCTGCATGAGGTGTTTCAGGCATGCCTTACTGGAAGGCGGCCCCGGGGTCAGCGCAGGACACGCTGGAGAGATATTCTGGCTCTACCCAAGATGAGCTGGAAGAGGTGGTTAGGATGACGGAAGTCTGAGATTCTCTGCTTAGACCGCTGCCAGAACCCAGATAAGTGGAAGATAGACAGACAGACACGGACGAACGGACGTGGCACTAAACCATGGAGGGCTTCAAAGATTAATAATAAAGTTAAGGTCTATTTGACAGTTCACAGTAGCTAATGCAGCTGAGCTAAAACAGGAGCGATGTACCGTCTCTACTTGTGTGTAGAGCTGTTTCTAAGTCCTTTAGCAACACAACTGGCTTTAATTTAGCAGGTTCTGATTTGATAAAAGCTGCCCTTCACAAAACTTCTGGTTTGACTATTAAAAGTCAAGGAATGATCCATAAAAACATCACGTTTTTAAGTACAGTTTGGGGATTCTGCATAAACTTGCCTTGGTGAAGATGTTTTTGCAGCTTGGGGAGCTGAATGAAATAACCTCAGTTCTGCTGTCATTTAGTTGAAGGAATCGTTTTTGCTATCCATGATTTCAGATTGTTCAAAAAATCCAAGAGGTTCTTCATGGAATGGTCACAGTCAGGTGTGGCAGGTAGATAAATCTGGGTATCATCTGCATAACAGTGATCGTGAATTTTGTATTTCTAAAAGACAGAGCCAGGAGGTAACATCCATCCATCCATCCATTTCTGCTTATCCTGTTCAGGGACGCGGGGGGGGGTGGAGCCTATCCCAGCTGTCACAGGGCGAGAGGCAGGGTACACCCTGGACAGGTCGCCAGCCTGTCGCAGGGCCAACACAGAGATAGACAACATTCACACTCACATTCATACCTATGGGCAATTTAGAGTTTCCAATTAACCTAACCCCAGTAACTGCATGTCTTTGGACTGTGGGAGGAAACCCATGCAGACACGGGGAGAACATGGAAACTCCACACAGAGAGAGGGAGAGGCCTGGGCCAAGGTGGAATCGAACCCAGACCTCCAGATGTGTATCGGTTAAAACTGAGCCTAAAGCTGAAGAAGGTGCCACAGCTCTAGAAGACATCCTGCTTGGTACCGGTACCAAAGAGCCTAAGGACCTAAACAGCTACAGGCCAGTAGCACTAACATCCCAGCTGATGAAGACCTTGGAGCATCTGGCCTTGTCCATCTGTGCTGGTTAGTGGTACCCTCAGTGGACCCACTTCAGCCCTCATATCAGCTGCACATGTGGGTGAATGATGCTGTCATTTTCCTCCTGCACTGAGCCTTTTCTCACCTGGAGAAGCCTGGATGCACTATCAGAATCCTTTTCTTTTATTTCTCCAGTGCTTTCAACACAATCCAGCCTATATTTCTGGAGAACAGGCTGTAAAACACTGGAGTTGACCTCCACCTAACATCCTGGATCCTGGACTACCTCACTAACCATCCACAGCATGTTAGGACTTGTGGCTGTGTGTCTGGAATGGTGGTCAGCAGCACAGAGGCCCCACAAGGACTGGTCCTAGCCCTGTTCCTCTTCACTATATAGACCTCTGACATCTCCTGATGTGGCCTAAGATATTTTTTAATATCTTACATTATCTTAAATATCTTTCCACTTTATCTTTTTATTTTATTGTATCTTAGTTATTGTCTGTGCTCTCTACCTTTGCTGTTGCTACACTGAATTTCCCCATCGTGGGACTAAAAAGAGCTTTCTTATCTAACCTTAAACTTGACCCTGCAGACCAACAACATGTACACTCAACCACCAAAAGAGGAAGAAAAGAAAATCTACCTCTGATTCGTTTGGTTGGCTGTTGTTGATGAGTTGATATTTTGATGTCACTGTATGTGAGGTCATTGGTGATGTCATCTTCTCTCTCTTCTTTATCTGCTGAAATTAACAAAAATACACATTATTTATGACAGCTAGAAATTAAGCTGAAATGTTCAAATTACAAATGTTATGAAAGTGGTTTGTGAGTGATAACACGCCCACAGAATGGAAACACAACTTATTACAATAAATAGTGTGTCTGTAAAATCCACAAGTCTGAGTCTCACCTTCAGGTTTTCTGTGAACACATCGTCTCACCAGCAGAACCAGTAACACCAGCAGAACCACAGCACAGACTGATCCAACAGAGGACATCACAGAGAGAACAAGTGATGCAGTTGGAGGTGTGGACGTAGGTGGAGGTGCGGTGGTCGGTTTCCCTTAAACAAACCAAATACAGTAAAGTTATCATCACATTCTGAATGCATTCATTCATTCAACATTGATTCAACCAGGTTAGACTTCTGTAATGCTCTATTTGCAGTATTATCCGGATCATCAGTAGGGCAACTTCAGCTTATCCAGAGCAGCCAGAGTCCTTACATATACACAGAAAGTTGAACATCTTACCGCAGTACTGAAATCACTTCATTGGCACCCAGTTCAGTGCTGAGTTAGTTGACTCGACTCGGCACGACTCACCATGGTCTTGGTTCTCAAATGTAATGGAAACAAAACAACTCAATGTGGGTGGAGTCGATATAGCAACACGGGCAGCAGTCTCTTGATGTAATATGTATGCGACTCAAAACACAAGACAACAATGGATGAGATAGAGGCAAGCTAACAGTTGCTAATGCTAGTTTACTATCGTCCTCATGCATAAGTCCCCCATACAATGTTTTAAGATAAGATAAGATAGTGTTTATTTGTCACATGCACAGTTATACACAGTACAATGCACAGTGAAATGTATTTTGTACCTGCAACCATATACACACACATATAAATAAGAAGAATAAAAATAAAAAAAGTAATTCACACTATACACTATACACTATATACTATACACACTTTTATAAATTATAATATTTACATTGTGCAATAATGGTCCAGTTAGGGCTCAGAGTTGAGCAGATGGATGGCTTGTGGGTAAAAACTCTTCTTCAACCTTTCAGTCTTAGTCCTCAGGCAGCGGTAACGCCGGCCTGATGGGAGCAGGGAGAAGAGAGAGTGTCCGGGGTGGCTGGGCTGTTTTAGGATCTTCATGGCCCTCAGCCTGCACTGCTTGGTGTAAATGTCCTGCAGGTTGGGGAGGGTGGTTCTGATGGTCCGTTCAGCTGAACGAACCACCCTTTTTAGGGCCATGAAGTCCTGCTTGGTGCAGTTTCCCATCCAGGTGGTGATGCTCCCACGCATGATGCTCTCGATGGTGCAGGTGTAAAAGTTCCTGAGCACCTTGAGTGGGAGCTTGAAGTCTCTCAGCCGCCTGAGGAGGTAGAGACGCTGTCTGGCCTTCTTCACAGTGATGTTTATGTGATGAGTCCAGGACAGGTCCTGTGAGATGGTCACTCCCAGGTATTTAAAAGTGTCCACTCTTTCCACCTCAGCACCACTGATGACAAGTGGATGGTAGTCCCTCTGCTGCTTCCTGCTGAAGTCCACGATCAGTTCCTTCGTTTTGCTGACGTTGAGCAGGAGGTGGTTCTCCTGGCACCAGTTCTCCAGGCGGGAGACCTCTCTCCTGTAGGCTGTCTCCTCATTGTGAGAGATTAGTCCCACAACAGCAGTGTCGTCAGCAAACTTGATGATGACGTTGGACTCTGACGTGGCCTCGCAGTCATGGGTGTACAGTGAGTACAGCAGAGGGCTGAGCACACAGCCTTGGGGGGATCCAGTGTTGAGGGTGAGGGAGGATGAGGTGAGGTGACCCACTCGTACCACCTGTGGTCTGCTGGTCAGGAAGCTGTGAACCCACCTGCACAGGGATGGGCCCAGGCCCAGGTCCAGCAGCTTAGAGACCAGCCTGGAGGGAACTATGGTGTTGAATGCTGAGCTGTAATCTACAAACAGCACTCTCACATAGTTCCCCTTACCGGTGTCTATGTGTGAAAGGGTCTTGTGGAGGAGGAAGGATATGGCGTCATCTGTGGATCTGTCTGGCCGGTATGCAAACTGTAGTGGGTCGAGGGTGGTGGGCAGTGAGGAGGTGATGAATGTCTTGATGAGTCTCTCAAAACACTTCATCACCACAGAGGTGAGTGCTATGGGCCTGAAGTCATTGGGGCTGCTGGGGTGTGGTTTCTTTGGGACAGGGACTATGATGGACTTTTTAAAGGAGGTGGGAATCACACACAGTTTCAGTGAGAGGTTGAATATCAGTGTAAACACAGGTGCCAGCTGGTCAGCGCAGGTCTTAAGGACACGTCCACTAATACCGTCTGGTCCAGCCGCTTTCCTGGTGTTTACACGTCTAAACGCCCTCCTCACATCGCGCTCCGTCACAGTGAGTGTCTCCGCCCCTCCGGCCGGGAGCGCAGCGGGCTGTCGGCTTCCCGACTCAAAGCGCGCAAAGAAGATGTTGAGTTCATCAGCCAGAGAAGCGTCGGCACTCACCGGGTGTGTGTGTGGTGCTTTGTAGTCCGTGATGGTGCGTAGTCCCTGCCACAGTCCCCTGGAGTCAGACTGTTGTAGTTGCTGTTACAGTCTGCAGCCGTAGCGATGTTTAGCCTCTTTCACCGCTCTGCGGACGTTGTATGATGCAACCTTGTAGTCCTCCATGTTCCCAGAGGCGAGGCCGGAGTTGTAGGCAACGGTGCGGGACCTCAGGGCGTCGCGGACAGATTTATCCACCCACGGCTTCTGGTTGGGAAAAGTCCTGATGGTCCTCCTAAGTGAAGTGTCATCAACAACTTTCCCAATAAATCCCACAACAGTTTCCGTAAACTCCTCGATGTCTCCGCCCGCGCTGCTGCGAAACATGTCCCAGTCGGTTGAATCCAACGCACCCTGCAGAGCGGCCTCTGTTTGATCAGACCACCGTGTCACTTCTCTCACAGCAGGGGGTTCCTGCCTGAGCCATTGTTTGTATTTCGGCATGAGAAGGACAGAGGTGTGGTCAGACTTCCCAAAAGGCAGAAGAGGCTTTGCTTTGTAGCCTTCTTTGAATGGAGAGTAGCAGTGGTCTAGGGTCCTCTCTCCTCTGGTGGGGCAGTCGATGTGTTGAATAAACTCCGGTATCACCTTTTTCAAGTTTGCACTGTTAAAGTCCCCAGCTACGATGAGAGCCGCATCACGCTGGTTAGCCTGATAGGTGGAAATCGCCTCATGTAGCTCGGATAGTGCAGTGTTTGTGTCCGCCTGAGGTGGAATATAGACGGCGCTGAAGATGATCGAAGTGAACTCGCGGGGCAGGTAGTGGGGGCGGCATTTCAGGGTTAGGAGCTCCAGGTTAGGTGAACATGATTGTTTCAGAGGGACAACATTCCTACTGTCACACCAGTTGTTATTAATCATTAGGCACACACCTCCTCCTCTTGATTTTCCAGACTCACTCGTTCTGTCCGTGCGATGAACACTGAAGAACTCCGACGGCTGTACGGCGTGGTCCGGTATGAGGGGGGTCAGCCATGTCTCCGTGAGACAGATGATGTTGCAGTCCCTTATGTCCCTCTGAAACTGTATCCTGGCCCTGAGTTCGTCCAGCTTGTTATCCAGTGACTGGACATTAGCCAACAGGATGCTCGGCAGTGGCGTTTGGTGCGCTCTGCGCCTCAGCCTCTCTCTTACGCCGGCTCTTTTCCCTCGGGGCCTTGTCCGTGACCTGGGTGCTCCGCACCCTCCTTTGTTTGAGCTGGCCCACTGGAACGCAGTATCTCCTGGGGCCAAGTCGGGTCGGGAGAAAAAGGTGTCAGAATACAGCCAGAGTGCTGTATTCTGATATTAAAAAGAGTCTGTCTGTCATACGTGATATGACACAGAGCAGGCGGAATTATAAAGTCCAGAATTAGAGCTAAACCTAATATATACAAACAAAGCGTAGGAGCAGGTACGACGGCTGCTGACCTCACCGGCGCCATCTTACATATCATCTTAATGGGTGATGGTTATCATTAAGTATTAAAATATGTATGCTGTGTCCATTTCAGATGGCTCTCTTGTTGCAAAACTACAGCTGCAAACAGTCTTGGCATTCAACCGAGTCTCCCAGTGATTTGTGCGCCTCTATTTTCTTGCTGTTGGGTTTTAAAAATGACACGGTTGATTCTTTATCAGTCCCTCTCATGACCCAACTAGTGACAACACTCCCTGGCCAATCAGGGGCATGTTGTTCCTCGACGTCACATTTTCGGATCGCTTGGAACCTCAGCTGAGTGGGTATTAAAAAAGTACCCAATACCAGGTACTAATGGAAATGCCCACAAACCGTGCAGAGTCGAGTCGAGCTATGCTGAGTAGGTAGGAGTAGAAATGCAGCATTTGTGTTGCTCAATTAATTAATTACAAATCATTACATAGCAACTTGTTTTCATAGTGTACCCTGCACGTGCTTTATTAGAAGCTTCAGCTGAATCACCCGCAAATTATATTCATTGTATCCTTAGGATTCACTAGCATAACATACCTATTAGCTTAGCTCATAGCTAATCACCAGCAACATGTGTTCTTCACCTGTCTCTTCTGCCCCTTCCTGCTCAATATACCAAATGTTTAATTATTCCTCAGCTGCCTGTCGTGGTCCTGGACGGTTCCTCCAGTGTTTTAACGTTTTGGTCTTTTAGGTTCTGTTTTCATTTGAGATCCTTCTGTTGATTCAGTTTTCATATGGTTTTGATTTCTTGTTTGTCATAGTTTGTAACTCATGTTATTAGTTATACTTAGTTGTATTGAATCCCTGTGTTCCTCTGTGTTTAAGTCCCTTACCTCATGTTTTCAGATGTTCAGTTCAGTTTGGGTGGCTGTGGCTCAGGGGGTAGAGCAGGTAACCTACTAATCTGAAGGTTGGCAGATTGATTCCTGGATGTGTCGGGCTGCATGCCAAAGTATCCTTGGGCAAGACACTGAACCCAAGTTGCTGTCTGACACAAGCATTGGAGTGTGAATGTTAGAGATTGAGCACTTAGCTTAGATTCATATGGAAGAGACTGTGTGAATGGGTAAATATAAATGTCTTGTGTAAGCGCTTAGAGTGCTCAGATAGAGTAGAAAAACGGTATATAGGAAATAGTCCTAGTCGATTCCTGTTTTATTTTGTTAGTCTTAGTCTCGTATTTTGTTTACTTCCTGGTCTTGTCCTGTTTAATTGTTCCCAGCTGTGTCTCCACCTGTTCCTGATCCTCTCGTTATCCTGCATCTGTATTTAAACCCTTAGTTTGTGTCAGTTTCTTTGTCATGTTGTCATCGTTCCCTCGCTGTGTGTCACCCTGCTCCATTGTTTTGTATTTAGTTCTGGCACCCGTCTAGCTCCAGTACAGCTTTGTTTATCATTTCTTGTCGTTTCCCTAATAAACCACCTGTACATTCAGTTCTGTCTATGAGTCTGGATCCTGGAGTCCAATCCTGCCTGCCACACAGCAAGCCACCAGGCTTTTAGTGATAATGGAGTCATATTAGTTCATCCCAGTTTTGATGCACACCAGTTTGCTTCCAGGTGTACTGAGGTTGCTGTAGTACTGCATGCAGTGTTGTCACAACTGGAGAAACAGGGGAGTTTTGCACAGGTGCTCTTTATAGACTTTAGCTCTGCTCTTATCTCTGGGGGAGACAAGTCTGCAGGGACAACAAGGAGCTCACTGTGGACATCAGGAAGAAGGAAAGGGTTGCTTAACCATTACTCATTACTGGTGATTCTGTTCTTAGAAACATGAAGCTAGAGACTCCAGTGACCATAGTGGATTGCACAATACAATGTTCTCAATGTATCATGGCTGTCTCAGTGGTGTCCAAAACACAACGTGGGCTTCATAGATGATTGGGAAAGTTTCTGAGGAAAACCTGGTCTTGTTAGGAGAAACGGCATCCATCCCACTTTGGATGGAGCAGCTCTCATTTCTAGAAATCTGGACGAATTTATTAACCCTAAAACCTGACTACCCAGGGTTGAGACCAGGAAGCAGAGTTGCAGTCTTACACGCTTCTCTGCAGCTTCTCTCCTCCTGCCATCCCCATAGAGTCAGTGCCTGCTCCCAGACCACCAAAGAACAAACCAAAACCAGCAAAAAAACTATTTAAGCATAAAAATTCAAAAGTAAAGAACAGGCATGGGTCATTACAATCAGTGTTTTTTAGTGAAACCAATGTGGGACTTCCCCCAACACATGACCTACTGAGGTCAATGAAAAGCCTCACCTGAACCTACACAGACAACAGCCTCAACACTGCCATTCCATTTTCTGCCACTTATCTGGTGCCAGGTCGTGGAGCAGCAGGGACCCCAAGCCGTTCCCAGGCCAGCCGAGAGATATAATCTCTCCAGAGTGTCCTGGATCTGCTGCAGGGCCTCCTCCCAGTAGGACATACTTAAAACACCTCACCCAAGAGGCTCCCAGGAGGCATCCTAGTCTGATGCCTGAACCACATCAACTGCTCCTTTCAATGTGGAGGAGCAGCGGGTCTACTCTGAGCCCCTCCCGAATGGCTGCACTCCTCGCCCTATTTCTAAGGAAGAGGCCAGCCTTCAGAGGAAGCTCATTTCTGCTGCTTGTAATTGCGATCTCATTTTTTTTGTCACTAACAAGGGTAGAAATGTAGACTGATGCTCAGCTTCACTGCAGATGCAGCCCCAATTCATCAGTCAGTCTCCCGCTCCCTTCTCCCGTTCCTCGTGAACAAGACCCCCAGATTTAGAGGTGCTGATTCTCATGCCAGCTGCTTCACACTCAGCTGTGAACACTGCGTGCTGGAGGCCACCACCTGATGAAGCCAACAGGACCGCATCATCTGCAAAGAGCAGAGATGAGAATCTGAGGCCACTGAGGTGGGCACCTTCTGCCACATGGCTATGCCTACTAATTCTGTTCATTCAAATTATGAACAGAATCTGTGACCAAAGGCAGCCTGGTGAAGTCCAACACCCACAGGAAACAAGTCCGCCTTATTGCCGGCTGTACGGACCAAACTCTCACTGCGGTTATACAGGGACTGAATGGCCCATAACAATGAGCCAAACACCCCATAACCCAGGGTAAGGGCCAAAGAGCCATTCAGAAGCATCACTGAGGGAACTGTTTACTGTTTTAGCTCCTCTGAAAAGGGGACCTCAGATCTGTGATATAATTCAGAACTTAAAGCAGATAACTCTCTAACTCTTTTTTTTTTTTTTTTTTGATCAAGCTTATAGTTAGGGCTGGATCAGGGGACCCTGAACCCTCCCTTAGTTATGCTGCTACAGGCCTAGATGCTGAGGGGTTCCCATAATGCACTCAGTGTTTCTTTTTATTCACCTCTTTTACTCATTTTATACTCCACTCTGCATTCAATCATTAGTTATTATTAATCTCTCTCTCCCCCCTCAGCAGATGACCCCCCCTCCCTGAGCCTGGTTCTGATGGAGGTTTCTTCCTGTTAAAGGGAGTTTTTCCTTCCCACTGCCACCAAGTGCTGCTCATAGGGGGTCGTTTTGAGTGTTGGGTTTTCCCTGTATTATTGTAGGGTCTTTACAACATAAAGCGGCTTGAGCTGACTGTTATGATTTGCTGCTATATAAATTAAATTTAACTCAATTGAATTATTTGGCATCTTCAACTATGAGCCAAAAAAAAAATGCTGACATGAAATTATAGGAATCCAAAACAATATCTGCAAGCAAAGTGATGCAAGTGATGTGCAACAATCAAACTGCTTCCATTGTGTATGTAGTTTAAGTGTGTTGATGGTGCTTTCAGTTACTGTGGTCTTTTTTTCTGGAACAAGCTGCTGACCTGAGGTTTATTATGTGCGCTCAAAAAGCATTTTCTTCCCACAGACTCATAATAACTCGTGATCGTTGCATTTTTTCCTGTTTTTTTGCTTTCTTGTTTTTATTCTCAGACACTTTAGGCCCACACGGGTCCTTTGCCTACCAGTGGGTGGAGGGAGGTTATGTTTTTACCCCTTTTTGTTTGTTTTGTGTGTGTTTTGAACCAAAATTGATGAAACGTGGAAATATTCCTTAGGGGCTCAATCACATATTAAGGTCAAAGGTCAAGCTCACCAAAATGTTTTAAAACATTTATGAAACTTTGTCATCAGTGGTGAAATGAAATTTTCAGGATGGAGTCTGATCCTCACATTTAAACATTGCTGGTAATTCATTGTTCAGGATTCATTCTTTCATTTAGTGCTTACAGGCTGCAAGCATACAGGCTACATAAACTGGATAAAATATTTCAAGAATATTGATGCCATTATCTGTTCATATGGATCATTTTTTAATAAAAATATAAAATCATACTTTACAGTTTCTCAGAGCCAGTAGTAATTTATAATGGAGTAACACTGGGTGATCTGTATCGCAGTATCGCCACATAGAAAATTTGGGTTTGGGGAGGTATGTACTCTACTGAAGGTGTTTCTAGTTTCTTGTGTTTTATCTTCTATGTCAGAGTTTACATGAAATGAAATGTGCTAAATAAATAAAACTGACATTAATACTGAATGTTGAAACCTGCAGAAACACAGACAGGTGAGTGTGTCACCTGTGACAGTGATCCAGCTGGATGGAGACTCTCCATGACCGCTGATGTCACACTTGTAGAGGCCTTCATCAGACCTGGAAACATGCTGGATGGTCATGTGACCTGTAGGCTGCTTCCTGATGAGGGAGCCATCTTTATAGAAAGCAGCTGGGAGGTTGTAGGAGGGGTCTTTGTTTGACAGAGCAGAGTGACGTCATCTCCCTCATCACAGGGAGGACAGGACTCTGCAGGATCACTGATCCACCTCAACACAGAGACAAACTACAGCATTTCATCCATTTACACACAGCTTCATCAACACTAACTCCACACACTCAGCTTACCAGAGACTGTGAGCTTAACCATGTTACTGATGGCACCCTCTCTGGACTCACACCAGTAAACTCCACTGTACCATTTGCGGATGTAGCTGATGTTACAGGAAGAACCAGCTGGTTTCCCCCACCCATCTCCACACTGAGTCCTCTGTGGTTTGCTTGTGTTCCTCCTCAGAGTCCATCCAGCAGAGCTGTCGTCCTCCTCACAGCTCAGAGACACAAAGTCTCCTTCAAAGAACTGAGAGCTGCTGGGACTCACAGTCAGACGAGCTGTGAGGGTTACAATGAACATGAAGCCAAACAGGTCATATTAGTGAGCATTTATCAGGTTGAAGCTGTGACAGAAGAAGGTTACTGACCTTGGTTTGTTGTGCAGCTCAGCAGTGAGATCAGAACTAAAGAGAAATGACACTCAGGTTGGTTTGAGGTGAACACAAGAACAACTCCACACAAACAGCTGACAGACCCACAAACTCCTCTTTTATATCCATCTATATGGTGAGGATGTTCCATTTTTCAAACCATTTACAATGTCCACAATCTAACACTAACCTCCAACCCACAGTAAAGTCATGTGTCCTCTGTGCAGCTGTGTTCATGTAATCAGTGAATGATTTGAGCTTTTCACCTGCCTGCTGTGTTTCCTGGACTCCTGAGCAAAGATAAAGAGTCAGTTCAGACCTGCAGTTGGTCCTCATGGTGTTTGAACTTGAATTCAGCCTGATTAGTTTTTCATGTCTTCTCCTCCATCATCAGTTATCAGGAGAGCAGACAGTCAAAGGTCAATAATTCAAACAAACACAGAGATTCTACTTACAGAGCAGACACAGCACAGATGTTTCCTTCATCGTCCTTCTCACTCATTTGAGCTTTTTTTCATTTCTCTCACTGACACCAAGTAAAGCCCCGCCCTCTTCCTCTGAGCACCAGCTTTACTATTGGTGCAGAGGCAGAGTGTGTGTGTGTGTGTGTGGACGTCCCCCTCAGTGAGAGAGGCAGATATGAGCTGAAACACAGGAATCAAACCAGGGACGCTGCTGTTATGGAGCTGAACTGGAACCATTCACACACTGAGGCCCTCTGAACACATTTTAATTACAGCTGTGCAGAGACACACTGATGACTGACTGGAACACTATGATTCACATTTTAGATTAACACCATCCTCCCACAGGCTTTAGATATGGCCACTAGAGGGAACTCTTTCAATTCAATTTTACAAGCAGTCAGTAGGTCAAGCTGAAGGATGTTTTCAGGATCAGATCCTGAAAAAAAAATCTGGAGGACAGAGGCTACACAGGTCTATACTTTGAAGAAGCTTTTTTTTTGTTTTTTACCTTTAATGTATAAAAGAGGTGTAACACAAAGCTACAATATACAACTAATGATAGGAATACTCTTTAAATAATTCATCAAGATGTCTGCGCTTTACTGTTTCTGGATGTGTTTAAAAAAACAGCCTGAAATCTGTCACAGTGCTCCATGTGAATTTAAACATTAGCATAAATATATGATGAACACTGTAATTTTTTATTATTTGAAGACATCAACATTTCATTTTATATGTGGGCTTCATAGATAATTGGGAAAGTTTGTGGGGAAAACCTGGTCTTGTTAGGAGAGACGGCATCCATCCCACTTTGGATGGAGCAGCTCTCATTTCTAGAAATATGGCCAAATTTATTAACCCTAAAACCTGACTACCCAGGGTTGAGACCAGGAAGCAGAGTTGCAGTCTTACACGCATCTCTGCAGCTTCTCTCCCCCTGCCACCCCCCAAAACCCCATCCCCACAGAGTCGGTGCCTGCTCCCAGACCACCAAAAAACAAAGCTAAAATCAGCAAAAAACTATTTAAGCATAAAAATTCAAAAACAATTCAAACTGCAAGCGGTGATGATCGAGCCTGGCGTGCGTTGACTGGTGGAGCACTTGGAGGTTTTTTTGATTGTGATGGAGTACCGAAGGTCTGTTACAAGTTTAATTCATTTATGGGAAACTAACTTTTGCTCTCCATATAAACCCAATGAAGTATTTAGGGGGTGGTCACGGCTCCAGCGTGCAAAATGAGGCATACGTCTGACTTTTTTTGATCGTGATGTTGAACAAAATGTCTGTAACCAATTTCATACATTTTCAAGAAACTAAATGTTTTCCTCTCCATATAAACCCAATGCAGTATGTATTTGGGGTGTGGTCACAGCTGTGGTGTACAAAATAGAGCATGGGTCTCATTGACTTTTTTGATCAGGGTGATGTCAGGAATGTTGAAACAAATTTTCATGCATTTCAGAGAAACTAAATGCAGAGAGACTAATTCTGTGGAGCATACAAATTTCCATTTGCTTCTGTAGGGGGCGCTAACACAACTTCCAGTCAAAATGATTTGTTCTAATATGCTTAATTTACATCCATGTATGCAATACGATACTCGTCTTTAGTTTCATTGCTATATACAGTCTTGAATCCGTAGTTATGGGTTCAGCCTGAGTTTGTAGATGAGTGATTACATTTTTAGGCTGATCGGGCAAAGCGTGTGTGAATGAGTGGACAAACAATTTCGTGGCAAGAGAGAAAATCAAAGGCCAAATTCCACGGCCTGGTGTGACAAGGCCGTTGAATATTCTACAAAACCATGAATAACTTTTGATGGGCTACTTGTGCAGATGATCTGGAGCCATTTTGGTCTCACTGGGTCAAATGCCCTAGGAGGAGATGATTCAAATAGCAGGCCTGAAAATGGCAAAAAATTGACACCGTCAACTGAAAATGTCTGACTTCCTGTAGGGTTTCGGCTATGGGTCCAAGAGACTTTTTTGCACATCGTAGGATGTAACATGAGCCTGCTCAATTTCAGATATGTAGATAAAAAGTAGCTCTGTGGCTACGCAAAAAACATGGTATTTCATGACATTTCCTGTACTCACTAGGTGGCACTGCGACTGTCAGTAAATATTATATGTATGGGTTCAGGGGCAGACCATCATCCTACTGTGGAAGTCTGATCCAGATTGGATAATGCAGGTTTGAATGAGAGGCAATCAAATGTTCCTGCTAAATGATCGAAATTCACTGTGGTGTCACGGCCACGCCCTCTAGTGAAAACTCACCATTTTTTAAATTTAGAATCCCCTTGGTGTGTAGATTAGACAAAACAAATATGAAGTTGATAACATCTAAAAGCTCTGAGTTATTAGAGAAAGCATATGGGCAGAAAATCAGCCATTTAATTCAAAATGGTGGACTTCCTGTTGGGTTTAGGCCATTGGACCGTGTGGTCTTTTTTGTTCATCTGGACATGTTACATATGTGTACCAAATTTCATGCATGTACGTGAAACACAGCAGTGGGAATTGAACTAAAGGTGGCACTGTAGAGCCATTTTGAAAGGGCCATGCCTGAAACCATAAAATACTTAAATATTCACCAGACCTGACATGTGCAAAATTTCATTAATTTTTGGACCGTAGTGGCCGTTGGTGGATGGAGCGAGACATGATGTCCCAGATGTGCTTAATCGGATTCAGGTCTGGGGAACGGGCGGGCCAGTCCATAGCTTCAATGCCTTCATCTTGCAGGAACTGCTGACACACTCCAGCCACATGAGGTCTAGCATTGTTCTGCATTAGGAGGAACCCAGGGCCAACCGCACCAGCATATGGTCTCACAAGGGGTCTGAGGATCTCATCTCGGTACCTAATGGCAGTCATGCTACCTCTGGCGAGCACATGGAGGGCTGTGCGGCCCTCCAAAGAAATGCCACCCCACACCATTACTGACGCACTGCCAAACCAGTCATGCTGAAGGATGTTGCAGGTAGCAGATCGCTCTCCACGGCATCTCCAGACTCTGTCACATCTGTCACATGGGCTCAGTATGAACCTGCTTTCATCTGTGAAGAGCACAGGGCGCCAGTGGCGAATTTGCCAATCCTGGTGTTCTCTGGCAAATGCCAAGCGTCCTGCACAGTGTTGGGCTGTGAGCACAACCCCCATCTGTGGACGTCGGGCCCTCATACCATCCTCATGGAGTCGGTTTCTAACCATTTGTGCAGAAACATGCACATTTGTGGCCTGCTGGAGGTCATTTTGCAGGGCTCTGGCAGTGCTCCTCCTGTTCCTCCTTGCACAGAGGCGGAGGTATCGGTCCTGCTGCTGGGTTGTTGCCCTCCTACGGCCTCCCCCACGTCTCCTGGTGTACTGGCCTGTCTCCTGGTAGCGCCTCCAGCCTCTGGACACTACGCTGACAGACACAGCAAACCTTCTTGCCACAGCTCACATTGATGTGCCATCCTGGATGAGCTGCACTACCTGAGCCACTTGTGTGGGTTGTAGAGTCCGTCTCATGCTACCACGAGTGTGAAAGCACCACCAACATTCAAAAGTGACCAAAACATCAGCCAGAAAGCATAGGTACTGAGAAGTGGTCTGTGGTCCCCACCTGCAGAACCACTCCTTTATTGAGTGTGTCTTGCTTATTGCCAATAATTTCCACCTGTTCCATTTGCACAACAGCATGTGAAATTGATTGTCAATCAGTGTTGCTCCCTAAGTGGACAGTTTGATTTCACAGAAGTTTGATTTACTTGGAGTTATATTGTGTTGTTTAAGTGCTCCCTTTACTTTTTTGAGCAGTGTATGTTGTGCAAAAGCTAATCCTAATTTTAGCCATCGTGTCTCAGCTTGTTTTAGTCTCTTCTTCTTATCGATACACTGAACAGTAAACAGTGGAGCTATGCTTTGACTTTATGCATTCATTACCATGAAAACCAATCCAACAACTGTTTCAAAGCACTGACAGATCCAGGATCAGTCCAGATCATCAGCAGTTTGATCCATGTATGGAATGAAGTGTCTGTGTGACAATGTTGGACTGTTCCTTTATTGGTGTGTAACAGTTTAAGTATGAGTGCGATGTAATGTCCATGTGTGCATGCTGACAGAGACTGTGCTGGTCTGACCCCCCCCCCTCCTTTCAGGGCGGAGCCTGCTGGAGTGCGATGGCTGAGCCCAGGTCTGAGGAAGTGTAAATGTGTTTTTAATGTGATTGATGAAAACAAAGCAGCACACATTCAACCATCTTCAAACTGTCACATCACTCATTCACATCTCTGATGTCAGGAGTCATCATCAAAGTGTCAATCAATGAACAGATGATGGATCAATAACTGCAGCTGGATTGTGTTTGTTCTCTCCATCAGATTCCTGTCAACTCACAGTCGACACAAACACAGTGAACACAAAGCTACAACTGTCTGACAACAACAGGAAGGTGACACGTGTGGAGAAGCTTCAGTCATATCCTGATCATCCAGACAGGTTTGATGTTCACCATCAGCAGCTGTGTAGAAATGGTCTGACTGGTCGCTGTTACTGGGAGGTCAAGTGGAGAGGAAACGTTTATATATCAGTGAGTTACAGAAGAATCAGAAGGAAAGGACGACGTGAAGACTGTGTGTTTGGACAGAATGATCACTCCTGGAGTCTGAGCTGCTCTGATGTTGGTCCTGTTTGTGTCTGGCACGATAAGAGACAAACATCCATCTCCTCGTCGTCCTCCTCTGTCTCTAACAGAGTAGCAGTGTATGTGGACTGTCCTGCTGGCACTCTGTCCTTCTACAGAGTCTCCTCTGACACTCTGATCCACCTCCACACCTTCAACACCACATTCACTGAACCTCTTTATCCTGGGTTTATGGTCCTTCCTGGTTCCTCAGTGTGTGTGTGCTGAGCTGAGTGTAAAGAGCATCCTCCTGTTAGAGAAACACTCTGACTGTTGAACAGATAGTTCAGTCTGTACATGTCTGTCTCTTTCACTCACAAACACGTTTTCACATTCATGGATTCAATCAGTTGATGTTTGAAACTGTTCTCAATGATTCCTTGTAAACTTCTTCCTCTTCAGTCCTTTAAAAGATGGAAGCTGCCATTATTCCAGGATCCACATGTTGTTTTTCTGTCTTTTTCCACTCAAAGCTTCACAGTGAATATCAGGATGTTGTGTTTCTCTGAAGCTCACTTCACAACCAGCTCCTCTGCATTTTCAACAAGTCTGAGCTCATTCAAATCCATCCAAATCTTTGATTTCTCTTTCTTAATGCCATTTTTCCAACCTCTCCACATGCTCTTACTGTTGGACTCATTTTTGGAAGCTGTGATGGAAGCAGGACAGGAAGGAAGCTCTCAGCAGGAGCACCTTTTCACAATAAGAGCACATTTGCATGCTTTTTGCTTTTGAACTGATCCAATGACAGAAACACGAACTTCCATATTGATCAGATGTTGATGTGCAGCTCTGATGTCACTAACATCTCCTTGACGTCTTCACTGATGGGGATTTGTGGCCCTCTGCTGGTGAGAAGATGAACTACATGAAGTGTTTTGAAATGAGCTTTTTCTAATTGGACTGCTGTTAACCACACAGACCAACCACTGATGTCTTCAACACAAACACTGATGTTTATTTTTCACAGTGTTTGTCTCCCTGTGTTGTGTCTAGTCTGCATCCTCTTTATGTGGTGTCAAATTTGCTTTTGTGTACTAGTTCTCTCACTTCCGGTTTTATTTTGACATCCCATCTCTTGTGTTTTGTTTTACTTCCCTGAGTGTCATTAGTGTCATTCTGTTCACCTGTTTGCCCTGGCTGTTTCTACTCACTCCTTGTTCCCTCTGTGTATTTATTGTCTCAGTTTTCCCCTTGTTGCTCTACAGTACAGGTTTCCTTTTGTTTGATTTTTTTGCTTTAGTTTATTTTTCCTCCTCTATGTACTGCTGCTGAAATAAAGGCTCATTTTTGGTTCATTTACAACCGCCTGCTCTTGTGTCCTGCTTTTGGGTCCTCTCCTCCTTCACACACCATGCACCATGACAGTAGACTGACCAGAAAATGGACCCAGTGGGCATCAGCTACAACAGCTTCAGGAGTTTCCCGACTGGATAGCTCAGCTCCACCGGCTATGGATATTATCCTTCTCTGCGGAGGGTAAAGAGACTGTTCGGTCCCAGTTGAACCAGGTGGTGTCAGCAAATTCAGGGCATACTGGCAGTCTCCAGAATGTTTTAAAGACTTTGTAAAGTCACAGCCTCTGGGAAATTCCTCTTCACTACTCCCACCTCAACAAACACCTGCTCAGGCATCTCCTCCACCCGAGCCCTCAGTGATTAGGCTGGGTCGGCTTAGTTTGCTGCCCACCGTTGGCTCATCAGTCCCACAGCCTATAAGCTCCTCGCCAGCTCCCCCTTCTCCTAAGGAGGGGAAATGCAACTCCTGTCACCAATGGAGATGTGAGCTGCTACAGAAAGACACTATGACCTCTGTTGAACTCATCTCCCTGCTATTGGATATAACTCCCTCCGACCCACTTACTGCTTCAGTACCACAGTCCATTTCACCAGAGAGTGGGATGCCCAGTGCCATTTTCCGGTTCACCTGTTTCCTTCCTGGCTGAGTTGTGGACAGAGACTGCCGACGCTTCCCTGCCCGCTGCTCCAGAGAGAGAGACTGGTGATGCTTCCCTGCCCCCATCTCTGGTCTCTCTCCTCAACGTCTCACCCCGTGGCCTGGACGGCCCCCTGAACTATATTGGCCCCTGTTCTACCTCGTGCCAGATGTTTGGTTTTGGACTGCTTTCTCTGGCCTCGTGTCGTTGCCTTTTGTTTTGGCATCGGTGTTTTTTTGTTTTGCCACAGCTGTGTTTCCCTGTGCTCTCGGGACTCCAGTAGTCCTTAGTTCTCCAATATAGGTTTCCTTTTGGTTTTTTGTTGCCTTGGATTATTTTTTGTCCTAAGTCCTGCTGCCGAAATAAAAGCTCATTTTTGGTTCATTTACAGCTGCCTACTCCTGCATCCTGCTTTTGGGTCCTCTCCTCCTTCACGCAACACAGCATGCGTCCACTCACTGTGAAACATTTTAATTAGATTTTGGTCACTTGTTTCATGTGGAGCAGGAGCTGGAGCAGCGGTCTGAGCACTGCTGAACTGGAACAAAACAAAACCAAAAACGTTTTTTTGCCATTTTGCCTATGGAGAGACGCCAGACCTCGGTTTGAACTTACCTCTGCGCCCGTGTCTGGAGACGCCGGACCTCGGCCGGAATTTGTCTCTCTGCCCGCTCCTGATGCAGTGGAGCTGCATTGATACATCTCTGGTTGGTTTATACAGGAATCAGAACAACATATGTAAAGTCTCCAACATACTGATGAGTTTCTGCTCTAACATTCAGATGATACGGTCAGACTGTGGCATCAATAACATGAAATGTAACAGTTAAAATGGTTCATGGTAAATCCTGCTGAATCCACCATCTGCTGGTCAAAAGTCATACTGCATTCACCCTTAGGAGCAAGGTATTATGGGTAATCCTTAGAGCTGCGAGGATCACTGATAAGGTAACATATCTCTGATGTCTGACAAAGAAATATACTTTACAAGTACGATAATCATGTTTATGGGTTTCACTTATGTATATTATTTAAGTATGTTTATTGTAGGTCATGATAGTTCTGCCATTCTGTTACAGTTTGTGTAAAAACAAGGTGGGAAATTCCCACGCAGTAATGGCTCCTCTTTGTGGAAGGAGCGCTTGTTTTTCCTCACCAGAGACACCTTACCTCTGTGCTTATTGTGTTAAAATGAGCATCATGAGCATCATTTAAACACCACAGCCTACTTGAGTGTTGTTGCTGGCCATGTCCATCCTTTTATGACCACAGAGTACCATTTTCTGATGCTGCTTCCAGCAAGCTGGTTTACTGAACCTGACTGAGTTTAAGGAAGTCAAACGGCCTCCACAGTCACCAGATCTCAATCCAACAGAGCACCTTTGGGATGTGGTGAAACGGGAGAGTCATCATGGATATGCAGCCAACAGATCTGCAGCAACTGTGTGATGCTGTCAATATGGACCAAAATCTCAGAGGAATTAAGTGGCAGTCAGCGCAGATTAAAGCTGATAAAGGAATAACTGAGCAAGTAAAACCAAAACCAGCATTAAAACCACAACTTTAATAAATTACTATAATTTGTATAATCAGCAAATTTCTGGAAACCTTGAATATTTTAAGGTCTCATTTTTCTTCATGTTAATGTCGGAGTTTTTAAATTAGCTGCAGGAAGCCTATTAGTTTAGTTCAGAACTGACAGCATGAGTGGAGAGCAGCCAAGTCTCCTGCTCTGATTTTTTTCCAGATGTTTTTTAATCAGAGCATGTGAAGGATGGTAACCATAAGGAGAACCAAAATGCATAAAATATGATTTAGCAACTTTGAGCAAAACAGGCATTAAAACCAAAACTCTGAAAACAATTTCAAAATTAATCATTTTGACACTTTAAACGCATTATATGCTACATTTATACCTGCAGCATGTTAATGTCAGAGTTATTAATAAGCTGCAGGAAGACTGTTCAGTGTGAGTGGAAAGTTTCTCCTCTGATAAACCATCTGTGCCACAGAAAAAAGGTCATCTGACTGACTGCAAACATGTTCCCATTTGGCACTTGGGTCTTTACTCTGAAACACAGGAAGTGGCATCATGGCTCAAATTAACATTTATAACGTTTTTATAATTTTATTTAACCCTATAACGCCAGGTGATTGCTGCTAAAGCACCGGTTACTTACCCTTACTAGTGACGAACAGCTGGTTAAGACGTAGTGTATAAATGCGGAGTCAGCTGATCACTTTGATCAGCTGACTTCTTACCATAACTCCGTGACCGTTTCTCCTATCGTTGAATGTGTCGCATTCAACAAGCGTGGAGTTATAAGGTTACACTTTGTACGATTTGCGATACAAACTCAAGAATAAAACAACTGGACAACATGAGGATAAAAATACATTCAACACAAATTAGCATGTAAGATGAAAACAGATTTATTAATCTGACTGCTGGGGAAAAGCTAATCATGCTAACACGAACACAAACAGCAAAAAAAATTTGAAGAAGGTTACAGATTGCAAATACAATTAAATACAAATAACTACATGCTAGAATAAAATAGAATGCCTTTATTTGTCATTATACAGAATGTAGAATGAGATTGGAGCTATTACTGCAGAGGTGCTCCTATTGCCTATAAAAAAAATTTAACTAGGGTAACATTTTCTTTCAAAGCTTCCTCATCAGATCTTTACAGGAGAGTCTATCAGAATTCTGTGGAGCCGGATCTCAAGGTTTTTAAGTTTGACCCTGTAACCAGAAGAGGCTCTTTGTGTGTCTACAGAGTCATTGTGATACAATAACGGGAATGATTTCAGCCCTGCATGATCACGCTGATGTTTGGACAGAGCAGATAATGAAGTGAATGTTTCTGCACATTGGTAACAGTGAAACAGTTTCTTTGCAGCGTGGGATCGTTTGTGGTGGGAGTATGAACTGAGATTCCTGAAGTTCTTGTCAGATTGGTCACAGTTGTAGTTCCCTTCATTGTGTGTACCTTCATGATGGATACAATTACCTGAACATGAGAAGCTTTTGTCACAGTGTCTGCACTTGTATGGTTTCTCTCCTGTGTGGACTTGTTTATGCACTTTAAGCTGACCTGCAGTGGTGAAGGATGACCCACACTGGTCACAGAGGTACTTTTTAACCCCACTGTGGATGAGTTCATGGCATTTTAATTCACCTGTTGTGGGGAAGCTTCTCCCACATTCTTTGTAGTCGTTCAGTTTGTGTCCAGTGTGTCTACGCTGATGCATTTTTAGACTCAATTGGCGACTGACAGTTTTCCCACAAAGGTCACAGCGAAACGCTTTCCCACCACCATAGTGATGACAGGTTTAAGAACTGGATCCATCTGTGTCGCTCTCACTGCACAAACAGAGGCATATTCGTCCCCGTATACTGATGCGGGCGCCACTAGTAAACGGCAACTTTCGTCAGCATACGGGGATGCGCATTTCCTTTCACCTGAGGCAGATATGGTCGTTTACGTACCACCAGAAGTAGCGGGGGGGGGGGTAAAGGTACAGGGGAGCCGGCCGGAGGGAGGTGTTAACGACTGTACTTTACATATGAATAGCAGCGCTGCAAGCCGAAGCAGCGTCAACAGACCAACATGGCTTCTCAGTCATTGGATGAAAAAAATGACATCACAATTCATCATTCACATGTGATTGGTTGGTAGATCTGTTCCCCCCACTGGCCTTTATAAAGACAGGCCTGGGTAAGCCCCTCCCTAATAAATAATAACCCACTAATAAAAATTTTTTTTAATTATTATTTCTGTGATATACCTTGTACGTTATGTTGTATTCATGCCATGCTAATAACCTCAACTAAAAGGAATTCAATTAAGAGAAACACACACACACACACACACACCATTTTATATATATATATATATATATATATATATATATATATATATATATATATATATAAATAAAAAAAAGAAAACAAAAACATTATGACATATAATGCTTTGCTACTTCTGGGCCATGTGGTGGTGGCTTTCTCTCAGAGCATGGTCCAGCATACAAACACTTATGGTGCATCGTTGTATTTAGGGTGAGCTTCTAGTCTGTCTTGCAGTTTGGCTCAGAGGTCACTGAGCTCCTGGCTGGGGAAGCTTGGGGGTCTTAATCCAGCCCGATACGCCCTCTGAGACGCCATCCTCCTCATCCAACATGAGGTCAGTGGTGACACCGTCCCAGAAGGCAACCTCCTTCACTGCCAGGACACTCGCCCTCGCCTCCAGCAGCTGTTGACACAGAGCACACATTAAGTCATTATAAAACTATATGAAATATTGTGAAAAATCAGGAAACTACACTGAAAGTTTGAGTCTCTTGACTCTGAATGTACACATAGCAGATAAGACCCTGAATGCAAAAAAAAAAAAAAAAAGAATTAATCAGCCCATCTTTGTCATCAAAAACAATGGTTATGTGACAAAGTACCAACTCCTGCATCCTGTGAATAAAAGACACATGAACAAGTACTTTGAAAAAATGTAACATTGAAAAAAGTACTTCAGTGATTTTGGTCATTAACCCTTGAGGCACCTTTAAACTGATTATACACTTTTTATCTTTTAGGTCCAAATATGTTACAGCTGCTGAAACTATAAACATTCAATGTTAATTATTTTCACCTTCACTCCATCACCTTTTTATATACATTTTGGGTTGTTCAATAGAAAGTTAAAAAAAGTTAAAAAAACAAAAAGTTAAAAAAACAATAAGTAATATTTTCCAAAAATAAAACTGCATTTACAAGCTAACTACACAAATACAGCAGACCAACAATACAATCCAATACGTCTTACCGGCTTCCTTCTTGCACGTCACCGGGCAGGACTTTTAATGGCTGCCGCCTTTTCCAGAACGTGAGGCTGACTGTAGCGGAAGCTGCGGCGGACCGTCTGTAGGTTTAACAAGAAGCTGGAAAACATTCTACTCATCCTTCTACCCATTTTGAGAACATGTCCACGATCACCAAGCGATACTTTTTACCTTCACATGGTGTGAGTTCCATGAAGTCCATTTGTAGATGTTCAAAAGGCCTATCTGGAGGTGGATGTGCTGCCAGTGAAGTTTGGATGCCTCTGCCTACATTATTGCACAGATGATACAACCCTTACAAAATTTTTGGGAGTAAATTTGGAATCCCTTTGTGAACCAGTGTTGCTGCATTTGTTGTACCATCCGTCCTTTTGACACATGGTCCCTCCCATGTGTCAACTTAGCATAATGTGGGAAAAAATGTTTGGGGAGACATGGTTTGTTATTAGGACCATACCAAACCTCACCTTTTATGTAAGCCCCTGCTGTTTTCCATACCCGTTTCTCCTCTGGGGTAGCCATGCTCTGGATAGCCAGTAAATCTGAGTTAGGAGATGGAGTTAGTGTGGTTTTGATGTTAATGCTGTGGTCTGGTTTCACCTCCTGTTTAGCTGCTGACTTTGCTGCTGCATCGGCTCTGGAGTTCCCTAGAGAAACAGAGTCTTTTGAGTTAGTGTGAGCATCACATTTACAAACAGCTATGGTTTTTGGGAGTAATAAGGCATCTAGCAATGCAGCCACTAGTTTGTGATGTGCAATGGTTTCCCTGCAGCAGTCAGGAACTGCCGTTGTTTCCACAATGTGCCAAAATCATGCACTACCCCATAGGCATATCTGGAATCAGTGTAAACAGTGACTGTTTGGTCTTTAGCAATTTCACATGCTTTTGTCAATGCTACAAGTTCTGCTGCTTGAGCTGAAAGGTGAGATGGTAATGAACCAGAGGCTAGAATGTCATGTTCTGTGACCACTGCATAGCCTACTTGATTTTTACCGGTGTCTGGGTTGCGTGATGCAGAACCATCCACAAAGACCACCAGATCAGGGTTAGTCAGCGGTGCATCCTGTAGGTCAGGCCTGGGAGAACAGATTTCAGAAATAGCTGCTATACAATCATGAGGTTCACCATCTGCTTCTGTGGGGAGAAGTGAAGCTGGGTTTAGCACAGTGCATCTTTTAACTGTTACATTTGGCATCTCCAGTAATACTGTGTGGTATCTTAACCAACGAGCAGCTGATAAATGTGTAGTTTTTTGCTCTGTGAGGATCAGTGATACAGAATGTGGTACCAAAAGGGTTAAGTCAGAGTAGCCAACAAGGTCACGTGAAGCTAGAAGTGCCTTTTCAGCTGCTGCTACTGCTCGCAGACAAAGGGGGAGGCCTGCTGCTACTGAGTCCAGTTTGGATGAGAAATATGCCACTGGTCTTTGTCGCCCTTCATGTCCCAATAGCCAGTCTCAATAGACGGGAATCTGTCCGCGGGGGCCTCCGCCTGACACATACTGCACCTGACACCTATGATGCCTCTTGCGGGTGGTGGGCCTACAGGAGGGCGGGCCCATGTCTCCTCTTCAGGCTGCGCCCAGCCGGGCACCAGGGGCTAATGCCCTGCCAGACACTCTCCCTCGAGCTCCCTCCCCAGACCTGAATCCAGGGTGGGGCCCCGGTAACTCTATCCCAGGCAGGGTAAATATAGGGGTCTTCCGAATCGCTCTTTGTCTGGCCCCTCACCCAGGACCAATTTGCCATGGGAGACCCTACCAGGGAGACAAGCTCCCAGACAACATAGCTCCTGGGATCACTGGGACACACAAACCCCTCCACCACGATAAGGTGGCGATTCACGGAGGAGAAATTGTAGAAACAGAAGATTTAAGTACAATCACACATACTAAATGTATTTTTTGTCCTCACTGTCTCCTTACAGGTAAACAGCATTTAGAGTTTAGATTAGCTCCAGCTACTGCTGAATATAGCAGTAACCTTTTAAATACAGTGGAACTACAACTCTGACCCTTTTAGATAAGGACTTGATACACATTTAGTAAAGTAACAACAACATTCAAGTTCATATAAAGTTGATTATCATTTGTCCTTGTTAGGTGAGAAATCGATCTATAGTGATGGGGACATATCAAACCTGGGTGCATTTAATTTTTCTAAACAGATTTGTACAATGATTTTACTGTGTCGAGGACTGATGTCAGTATCATCCCTCATACTCCTCTTGATAAGTGGAATTAATATGATTAATAGAATCATGGCTGAATAACAGCCATAAAAGCATCGCTAATTATTTACCTTTAGTGAAAACACATTTTGATAGCAAACCCCATGATGGTGACCTCTGCAGTCATTAAAACTGAGAATCAAAAGGATTATGAATTACAGTTCATTAATTAGTGAGTCGGGGCACAGATGCTAAAGAGAATTTTTTATTGTCATTAAACAATGTTTTGGGTGGGACATATATTTGCTGGCAGGTGACTTGACATTTACTAGATTGATATTAAAGGTTTTAGTGACAGTTGGCAGAGATTTGATGGTGAATGGATTATTGTTGGTGTGAAGGTTTGGTATGCAGTGGCCTGATGTGGAGCTCTGGATCATGAGGGTGAGTTAAAAGTTTGCTCTCAAGTGACCGAAAGCCAGAATCCAAATACTATACTTCAAACAAATATAGAATTTATATGAACCCTCTGGAGTCTGGAGTATAACTAGCTGTTTCTGCTTTTGATTTTGCCTTTCCCCTTAAGAACCAAATACTTAACCTTGTCTGGTACTTTTTCAGCAGCCTCACATGTCAGTGTACAGTTTTTTGTTTTGTTCCCCCCCCCCCCCCCCCCCCCATTTTGGCATACTGTATTAAGTGGTTTAATATGTGGGACCTAAAATCCCACATAAAACAGTCTGAGCAGATTTTTTTTTTTTTGTGAAAATCAAACATTTTAATTACTTTTAAAACTTAATACAAATAAAAATTGTAATTGTAAAATTTATGAATATAGCAAACAATGTTATATACTAAATATTTACATTAAAATGCAGGCAATGCCTCATTTTTCTTACAATTATTATAGAACAGATATCACAATAAGATGCAACAAAAATGATTTGTTCCACTCCAAAAAACAGTTCCTGTCCCCCATAGACAGAGGGCGCCATCATGCGTTGTATTAGCCCTCTAATGCAGGGTATGCAACAGCCGCCACACACCACCATCATGGTGACTCCCACTGCAACAGAAACTTTATTAAACCACTCTATTTGCCAAACCACCGCTCCAGTCATTTGGAAGACGTCCTCAATCCTCGAGTTCTCGGCCAGTTCCACAGACAGGGGCTTTTTTAGCCCCTTCAAGGCTGTGGTGACTTATCTGTCAGAGGCCATATTATTGGGAAGGAAAATACAACTTCCCTCTCCAAACACAGCACAAACCCCACACCTCTCCATTCTCATGTGCAGCATTATCAATGGAAGGAAGTCAACCCAGCATTTTATTGTTTCAGCCATAGTTTTGTGCGATCTTGCTTTATTATTTTGTTTCATTCACAAAATGTGTATTTGTGCAATATCCCATTTTTACCATTCCATCCTGCACCAAATGCACATCGCACATGATGAAAATATACAGGAATAAGCATGGTATAAATTTTTTCTCATAACTCTGGTTTTACTTGTTCTATCAACACAGTTTTAAAACTTGTATGTAGTTTAAGGTCCACATTTTTAATGCAAGTTGAAATGACGACTCAGTGAAACAGCATCCTGCTGCAGTCATCAACGATGTCATTTGGACATGCCAGCATATTCAACTCCGGGATGTTTTTTGTTTTGGTTTTTTTTTTAAATCTAAGACTTGTCCTTAACCCATCAGCAGGACCAGTATCTGCTGCTTTGTGCAAGGAGAAAGGGGATGAGCACCATTTATGACACCCACAGATACAGATGTGGCCTTGGTTTGGGATGTTGCAGGGAGCTTGGTTTGGTTCATTCAAATATGTTGGGGAGTATATTTGGTTTTAGTGTAGTTTTTGACAACCACTTTTTTTTTTTTTTTAGGGGGGGGGGGGGTTCATTTTAATGTGTGCGTATTATATTTTGCTTTAGTATAACTTTTGACACCCACAGTTGCAGGAGTGGCCTTGGTTTAGTTCATTTTAGTGTGGGGATGGTAGATTTTGATTGTTGTATTTTGGTTGTTTTTGACACCCACAGTTGCAGGTGTGGCATTGGTTTGGTTCATTTTAGTGTGTGGGTGGTAGATTTTGATCGTTGTATTTTGGTTGTTTTTGACACCCACAGTTGCAGGTGTGGTGTTTGTTTGGTTCATTTTAGTGTGTGGGCAGTATATTTCGGTTTAGTATAGTTTTTGACACCCACAGTTGCGGGAGTGGCATTGGTTTGGTTCATTTTAGTGTGTGGGTAGTGTATTTCAGTTTAGTATAGTTTTTGACACCCACAGTTGCAGGTATGGCATTGGTTTGGTTCATTTTAGTGTGTGGGTAGTATATTTCAGTTCCGTATAGCTTTTGACACCCACAGTTGCAGGTGTGGCATTGGTTTGGTTCATTTTAGTGTGTGGGCAGTATATTTCGGTTTAGTATAGTTTTTGACACCCACAGTTGCGGGTGTGGCATTGGTTTGGTTCATTTTAGTGTGTGGGCAGTATATTTCGGTTTAGTATAGTTTTTGACACCCACAGTTGCGGGTGTGGCATTGGTTTGGTTCATTTTTAGTGCGTGGGTAGTATATTTCAGTTCCGTATAGCTTTTGACACCCACAGTTGCGGGTGTGGCATTGGTTTGGTTCATTTTTAGTGCGTGGGTAGTATATTTCGGTTTAGTATAGTTTTTGACACCCACAGTTGCGGGTGTGGCATTGGTTTGGTTCATTTTAGTGTGTGGGTAGTAGATTTTGGTTTAGTATAGTTTTTGACACCCACAGTTGCAGCAGTGGCGTTGGTTTGGTTCATTTTAGTGTGTGGGTAGTATATTTTGGTTTAGTATAGTTTTTGACACCCACAGTTGCAGGAGTGGCATTGGTTTGGTTCATTTTAATGTGTTGGTAGACACTTATGACTTATTTTGCAAGACGCCAATTAAACCCTTGTCTTGTACCCAATCTAACAATCCCATGGTTGCTACAATTCTGAGCTTGACGGATACGTCAGTGCGTCAAAATGACATCGCATGACTGAGATGTTGTAGCATCAGGATGATGCTGTTCAAACTACGTACCAGTTTGTAAATTGTGTTGATAGACCAAGTAAAATCCGAGTTATACCCTATAATTTACACCACGTTTTTCCTGTATATCGCCCTCATGTTCAGTGTGCGTTTTGTGTAGGAACAAACAACAAAAATGTGAGTTTCACTAGCAGGAAGTGCTTGCTAATAAAAATATAATAATTATTAAATAAAAACAAAGAATTCCCAACATCCCTTTTTCTATTTGTGGAAAAATGCACCATATCAACCAATCAGAAAATTATGCAGTAACACGTTGCCTGTGATTTTATTTGACTGCTGAGGAACAGGTGAAAAGGTGGTAAAAACAATACTGATGGCAGGTTTTGCCTGTGATGGGTCCCTTAGTCTTGTGGAGGACAGGAACTGTTATTTGGGTTGGCATAAATAATTTGTGTGGCATCTTATTCTGAGACCGGATTGCTCTGCAAATAGTTTTACAAAAACACCTGAGGCCTGTCCTGCATTTTAATGTCTAGAACTGTCATTGGCTATATTTTTTGAAAATTTACAATTTATATCTGTATTTTAATTTGTAAAAATAGTTTGCTAAGCATGTTTGTGGTTTTCACAGCAAAATCTAACCTGTTTCTACTCTGAGTTTGGACCTAAAAATCACACAAAAACAGTGTGTTAACAGTATGTCAAAATGAAAGAACTGTACAGTCACACTTGAGGTTGTGCTGAAATAAAGGATACGCAACAAGGCAAGGTAAACTATAAAAAGTAATCAAAAACAGCTAAATATACCTCGGACACCAGATGCCCAAATATTATTCCTGCATTTTTCTTGTCAGTGATATTAACTTATAACACTTTGCAAGGGATAGATAATGTCCCCTACTGGGAAGTGACATTATCATCACACTTTCAACAATTACTATTTATTTGCCAAATAATTGATTCTGTCATTGCAGGTTCAGGCCCTTTGTCTTTTCCCAGCTGACCAATTCCTAGGAAAAGAGGAAAAGTTAGAATTTGTCCCTCTGATTTCCAAAAACATTTTCCCATCATTAAAGATACAGGATTTATTTATTTATTTGAGTTCTCTACTAATTTTGACACTGCTCTGGAGAATTGAACTGCTATGGTTAAATATCATTTAGTCTGAGTAAACCACACAAGTAACATTTGTCATTTTATTCTGCTGTTAATGATGTTCAGTTCTATCACTAAGTTTTCCAATCAGCCTCTGTGAGGTTAATCAACATTCCTGATTTAATATTATAATGAACCCAATCTAAGTTTGGTTTAATTTTGACCCAAAGGCATACAGTGACACAAACTCTGCTGCTGTACCTTAAATTTGTTAAGAACTCCACCAGGAACTCTTAAAGCATAAAGAAGCCTTTCAGGCTGATTGTTTTATTACAACTGGACTAATTCATTGACACCTCTCCTATTTTCCCAAGACTCCCATCCTCCACACGTCAGTCCTCTGTTTGGCAAACCAGGGATTTTTAGTGCCATTTATACTCAGATAACAGGCCACTCACACTGAGATGTTTCCCATCCACAGTGTGACGGACAGGTGTTCCCGTCCGAGGCAAAACATTCCCTGTAAAAGGCACATTTCCTTATCAGCGGGGGAGGAGTCGTTACTGGTCTCTATGAAAACTAGTCCAGTTGTTACGGATTTTTTCCTGCTGTCTTAGTTTGAAAATTGAGTCTTGAACTGCAGGTCCTTTGGGGGTCAAATTTAAATATGAATAGAAACCTGTGGTTGCATCAGGTCCTAACTATTCAACAGATGATTTTATTTATTTAATTTTACCCACTAAATATAACACCCTGACTCAAAGACTATCCAATTAAAATCTACACACTACAATTTGCCAATAGACATATTTAACAGCAGAAGTTTATATTTGAAAGATCTATTATTCAGTGTCTTCGTATTAAAGATCTCTTGATTAGTTTAACTCAGTCTAAATTTTTCTTTTCTAGAAATGATTCAATTTATTCAGATAAAAAATAAAAATGAATGAATGCTCTGAAATCAACACTTAACACAGATTTAGGTCACAAACCAGGCAGAATAAATATATATGCTAAAGCTCACACAGTCTATGATTAGTCATCCTAGAATCCTACAGTTTAAATTTGCACATGGGTACATGTGTTATACCCATGGAATAAAATGAAAACAAAAACACTAAAGACTAAAGGTAGCAGCAAACAAAGAAAAAACAAACATACATAAAATTGTGATTCTAAGATCAAACAATACTTTGCCTATAGCAGTTCAACAGGGAGTTTTTGGAAAGGAGCCAGATTTGGATCCGTTCTTTACTTTTTCATTTAATTGAT
>JACBYM010000398.1:0-20955 GCA_013435755.1 Amphilophus citrinellus | reverse complement strand
TCTTGCTGTCTGTATTTCTCTTTCTCACACACCACTTGAATCCTAAACCTCGATGGGTTCAGAGGCACCAAAGGACTGCTGAGCCATAGACTGCCCAGTCAGACTGCACCGGCCCTGGGCCTCAAACAGAGAGACGTCACTGTCAGAGATTTAAGAACCATAAATTCACTGAGGAGCCTTCACATGGACTGCAGTGACTGTGACAGGGCTGTCCCTGCCTACACTGGAGTGAAGAGGCTGATAGATTCAAGGTCTATCAGACTCTAGATGCAGAGAAGATACAAGAAACTGAACGCTGCCCGGGTCTGCCACTGCTCACATTCACCATTACTGAGACAGAAGGCTTTCAAAGGATATGAAATTCATTTCAGTCTTAAAGAATGGACCTTACAAACTCAACGCCACCATCACCTCATTTTTGTGAGTGCAGATTTTAACATAAATGTATTGTTTTGTCATGATTTTTTGTAATAAAACATTAAAAAGTTATTATCCGTACTGTCTGGTAAAAGCCTGGATGTGGGAAACGTAACAAATGGTGATGTGTACTTCTTTTGGATGGACAAAGTAACTTATGTACCTCATGTCTGTGTGATTGTCTGAAACAGTGTGTATGGCTCTGTTTGTGGCTATGACTGAGTGTGTGTACCTTGATACATAAAATACATGGATTACAGTACACCATTTTGCCCACATGCATTCAATTTGAATTCTTTATACAGTGACTGCTGGTATAGTTCATTATCTCTCTTATCACGGTTTCACAGTTTAGACAAAAAGACTGATCGCACTCAAATGCGTGTAGATTAAGCTGCTTAGTGAGAATGGAAACTCTTTTAATATAAACCTACCCACGCAGACCTCTATAGCTAATTAACTGGCACATTACTGGCTGAGCTGTGTGGCTGCCAAGCTTTCCAACCTGAAATAATGTCTTGACAAAAAGAGCACTTATATTTTACATATATAAAAATTTCTTCTTCATTCTTGCTGCAGTTACTCAGAGGATCTGTTGAGTTCTCATCCTTGTCTATCTTTTATCTGCTGTAGAGCTGTGACTTCCAATAATTTAACATTCACACACTGATTTTTTTCGCCCACATGGAAAGGGTGCAAAATGCTGTACACACAGCACAGATACAGTACCAGTCAGTTTGGACACACCTTAACATTCAGTATTTTTATTTATTTTTTCCTACACTGTAAATTAATCCTGAAGTCATCCAGAGTATGAAGGAACACATATGGAATCATGTAGTAAACTTCCTGACCGTCACTGCTCATACTAACGTGCACACTCAGCTACCACACTGTTGTTTTCAAGTGTTTTGAGCCATTCATTTGTACCTTTGTATATACTGGCCATTTTCCTTTATAATTTAAGGGCTGCGACCCAACCTTTAATTGTTTCTGACCCATTATTGTTGCTTAAATCACTGACTCTTCACAAACCCAGTCTTATCTGGTTTTGGCCCCTTTGACTTATTACTATCTGCCAGTTATTAAACTGTTATCCATCTGCCCATCACTGAATATGTTACATTTTGCACAGAAAGGAGTGCAGACAAAGAGGAAGTAAAACCACACATTGACAGTTTGGCATTGGTCCACCAACTCTGCACGTTGCAGCTACAAGCAGACAGTCTGTCTCTGTCTCTTCCTGGAAAACAAGTCACACACTCTTCTCTATAGCTAAATAAAAACATACATTGTTATGACTTTAGAAAGCTGACATTAGTATAGCCTTTCACTTCCCTACCATAGTCACAATAAGGTACACAGAGAGGGAACTCAGACAGCAGTGAGAGGGTGACATTAAGACTGCAGTCAGACGTCTCCACACTTATGCTTATTCTTAGATCAGGAAGGTGCATTCTATGCAAATTCATATAAGCATGATTATTATAACTAGCACAGCAACTACTTTTCTAACAGTATACTTTAGGGTGGGACTGTCTTGTGATTGACAGATCGCTATTGTAGTGAGTGGAAAACATCTCTGTTTCTCAATCAGATGGTTTTGTAACAACATACTTGGAGATTTGATCATTTTAAAGGCAAACATGAATTTCTTTTGACAACCTCTTTCCAGTTTTTCAGCTTCCATGAAACTTAGTGTGGTAATGATAATGATATCATAACATGCAAAGTGTCCAGTAGCAACTATACAGTAAATGCTAAAGCAACACTTGTCCGCAGCTTTGTTAATGTAAAAGTCCTGGTGTGGTGCTTAAAATGCTCTGCTGATAGATCTGATTCAGTAACAGCGCGTTGCTGTTGCGTGACAGGAAACAGAGCCTGCGCGCTGCATGCCCTGCTGACAATACTAATGAAAGTGAAGGCTGACTACACAAATACATTCAATGCATGGAAGGAGTCAATATAGGAAACTTGTAAATGTGTAAATATGAATGCAGCATGATGCTTATGAAAGGAACTGTGCAAATTTCTCAAACAGTAAACCAGCCCTGCATGCACAAACATGACCTGAATGCAATTTCTCCAGTTACCATCAACACCACCACCATCCACTCTGATATTTGGTAGTGGTAGTGCAAGTAGTGTAAATGCATTCTTTAAAAGTTGTCATCAGCACATTTAACAGTCTGGACAGTGTTAGCTGAGGGTGAAATCTTACTTTATTTCACACTGTAACGAAGTGAACTCATAAAGCTGTACAATATGAATGGAGAACTACGCAGATACAATAGATGCAGACAAAAATTAAAGCACTGGCATAAAAGTTACAGCTCAGCTTGCCGCTCCTCAAAGAATTTAATACATTTCTTCAGTTGTTCCAGTTTCTTTTCAGTTTCCTTTATGCTCTCACCCAACTCCTCATTCTTCATGTCAACATAAGCTTTAGCTTTGATCACAGAATCCTTCATGCCCTCCATATAAATGTGTATTGGTGGAAAATCATCAGGTGATGAATTCACAATTTCCTTCGTCACTGCGATAATCGGATCCACCGAGCTCACATATTTAGTCAGCAGCTCTGAAGCGGAGCCGACATGTCCCTCATAGTCGGCCTGATAGGATAAAATTTAAACCATTTCAGGACATTACACAAATTCAGCTTCCAATGTTGCAACATTATATTTTGTCATACATGTACATGAGTCACTTATTACTAAAGTTCCTCCTGGACAATATCATCTCAGGATGTGAGAAACATTTACTGACCTTCAGTCTGTCCACTTTTTCTTTTACTTTCTGATAAGTTTCTCTGAGTTGTTCCTGAAAATCCAGCAGTTACATGTGGTCACACTTTGAGAGATACACACGACAAGTTGTAATACAGTGCATAACATAGTAACTGCACACTTAGAAAAAAAAAACATTACAAGAGCAACTTTGTGGCGACTCACAGTGCTCCTGAAGATTAAGCAAAAAGTGAGTTTACCAGTTTCTGCTTGTCCACCAGTGAACTCGAGCGGCAAACCAGACACAGCAGGGTGAACATGAGGAAGAGGCTTTTGATGGAGCTGGAAGCTGCTGCTGCCATCTCTGCTCTGAGTCAATCTGTCACTAAGATGATATTTTACAGTGTGAAGCATAAAGAGCTTTAATGGGAAGTTTACAAACTGAGTTATTTTAATTTTTAAAAAGTGCACCATCAAGGACTCACATAGAATGGGAAAGGAAATACCCCTGAATGAATTTGTATGAAAGAAAATTTAAAGTCTTAATATAAGCCATGTTAAAATGAGTTTTAGTTTCCAAACTTACCTGTGATGTAAAAAGAAGATGTGAAATGAACAAATGAAGAGCCGGAACATCACAAAGGTCTTTTATACAAATGCCACTGCTTACACCTCCCATTTATTCAACTCTTATGCGTGTGCGGGTGGGTGTGTGTCTGTGCATTTGAGTGTGTTGCAGTGTGTTTCCTGGCTGTGTAGAGTGACAGTTAAACAGCTTGTTTATGAAGGAAGACACCTGAAACACTTTCATTAAAAAAGTAAGACATTTAATATATTAAAGAATCAGAAAATTTACACACATGGCCTTGTGGGAACCCAGAGTAAGAACGTGCACTCTCTCTCTTTCTCCGAGCCCGTGTTCCTGTCTAACCATAACATTTTTATACTGACTGCCTCTTATCTTATTGACCTTCGTCACTCAGTCTTGTTCAAGCTGGTTTTCATGACTCAGATTCCTGTACGTCTTCTCTCCTGATGTTTTAATTATACGTCCTTGTGGCCGGTCCTCAAGATAAGATGCACTGAAACGGAAAAGTTAGTCTAGTACTTTCTGATCAGTTGCTCTCTTTCTAATGTACTATTTAATTGTTTATTATTTGGTTGATCCACTGTTTATTAATTAATTTACTGGAGTTTACCTTTAAACACTTGTCTTTTATTCACTGCGTTAAAAGAAATCCCTAAAAAGAGACAGTAACACTTTTAGGGTAGTTTACTTTTAGTCAGTAACACCTGCACCGTTTCACTTTCGTTTCACAGATATTTACCAGTTTCACTGTACAGGAACACGTGTACATCAGTTAGTGTCGCTGCCTAAATGACAAACTGAGGAAAAAAAGTGTATAAAACATTCTGCAAATAATTTAAAAATATCTCTGTAGAATGCACTAAATTGCAAATGTGACATTGAAATATTTCAAAAGTGAACAATTCTGTTCACCTTTTCAGTGGATCTAGGATTTTTCTGAGTAAGGGGCCATCAAGGGGCCACAGTATTCATAGGGGGGCCAAATATTTGTGGTAGATGTACGGATTTCAGAATTCAGTGAACTTATGTGCCATTTCACTAAATAACAATATCAGACATTTCATACATTACAGCATTAACTGTTGTTGCTCTCCCTAAATGATTTCTGACTTGATGAAAAGGTACTGGAGGTGCCCTGCTCTTGACCAGCCTCTGGTCTACTGTGTCCTGCTGCTCTCTCCCTCCTCTCACTCTGCTCATTTTCAGCGGGCAGACTCACTCTTTTGCTCAAAAACTGCTGAAGTCCCGCGTGAGACTGACCCTTTCTTTTCATATTCTTCTCTATCACTGCCAAACATTATAGTTAATGTTAACACACAAATGCAAATTACAAAGAAGTACATGAATTAGTATTACATGAATTACTGAAATGCTAACATTCATGTCCAAACACAAGTAGGGCCTCAGTTAACATTACTCTTAACTAACTTTGCTTCTTAGTTTAATGTTTATCGGACTTACGCTATGTGACAACTGTGAGTAAAAAGGGATTTATGACTTATTATTACCAACAAACTCCTCAAAATGTTGACTGGCATTGGTTGTCAGTTAAGAAAACTTTCTCCGCGAAATTGGTCAAATCTTCTTTTTCTTCTGTAAGCTTTATTCACACTGGACATTCCTATTTGGCTCATTCGCGCTGCTGGTGTTTCGGCATGGAATTGCATCCACCTATAATTTGATCCTTGCTCTCGGACAAAGGACAGATGAGTGACAGGACAGGGGCACTTCAGGGGGCCAATGAGATTTCAGATGGGGCCAATGCCCCTGTGGCCCCGCCCCTAGAACCGCTCCTGCACCTTTTATGTGCTATCTCATCATCTTTGACCTTTGTAATCAATTGGCGACAGAATCCAGATTAGCCCCCATAACTTAAGTTTTGCAGGATTTTTGTAATTTAATTTATGTTTATTATGTGTTTTGTTTGTCAAATGCAGTGTTTGGATTGCATGCAATGCATTTTTTTTTTTTTAAGCAGCTTTTGTTAGCAGTGGAGAGAGACAGGAAATGGGGAAAGATACGCTGGCAAATTGGCGACAGGCCGAGACGCGAACCCACGCCGCCCGCACCGCAACGCGGCATATGTATGTGGTCGCCGGCTTCACCACTAAGCCACCTAGGCGCCCCATGCAATGCATTTTAAAGACAGTTCATTTTTATGTATTTTTTTTTTTTATCTTGCACTGCTGTAAGGAAATGATTGTAAAAAATAATGTTTGCTATTATGCTAACGGTCCAGGTAACATGTAATGTATTTTATAATGAACCTGTTGGCATTAGAAATAATTGCAAAGCTAGCAAATTACCTGGTCTTAGCGCAGACTATTGTGTTAGTGCCAGAGAAATGAAGATGAAATTAATGGTGAGTGGTAGTCTTAAATTTAGTTTGGGAGATGGAGGTGCGCTATGATCTACATATAAAAAATATGGTGTTTAATAATGCATGCTGTAAAAATGCATGGTTGCACAAACTAATCCTGCCTGATCTATTTAATCTATTTAATTGTGATTGTTTTTCAGGTCTTTTTCCATCTGATCACGTTCTTTTAAGAGCCATATCCTAATTCTTCTTTCTTACACTCTTTCCGTGTGTCGTGTCTTTTTTGTGTGTTGTCTTTTTTGTGTATCGTAACTGTATACTTTCATACTTGATCTGTTTTGTCATCTGAAAATGGCATCTGAGTCAGAAGGAATGGCTGGAGGCTGGGAAGACCATGGCTGATGAGTTCAAAACCCTAAAAGTATACACATTTATAAAACATATTTTCTGTATTATGGCATTCATCTAAAGTAACAAATTGTGTCTCTACATAAGAAAAGAAAGCAAAAAGCAGCCAAAGGCTCCAGGGTGTTCTGGAGGAAGAGAGACGACAATGGGTACATTGTCCCAAAATGTATTACCGTACACAGAATCAATCTGGTTAGTAAACAACCAGTTGATGCTGTTATTCATAAGTTTATTGCTCTTTGTCTGATGTTGTTACATTCTTGTAGTTCAACCTGCCAGTACTAAGGAGGTCCCAGAACCTGAGGAGTCACAGACAACAGAAATTCTCCCAGAGGCACCAAGTCTTGGTATGTATGCTACTGTATATTGAATTCTAACAGTTTGAAGAATGTCAGCCTTTATTTTTCCATTTAAAATGCCAGCGGCCTTTTTCACACATGGGATGTGGAACATGGCTGCTTCATCAGAGTGTTAAAGTGATGCCATCATATCATTCAAACACAGGTCGTTTTAATGCATGTTTTTACAGGTTCATTCCAACTCTCTCAAAATGACCCTCAAGATATGTGCAGTGAGCAACATTTGACAGTGAGGTCAGAGTTTTCTTTACATGGCATGCGGATGCTTTCATAGAGACACCACATTGTGTATGTATTTATGAAAATTAGTACATGCACATTTTATTAAAATTAAGTAAATTGATCTGAAAATTATGAAGCTGATGATTACTGTACAAGGTAAGCAAAAAATGGATAGTCACCTGAACATAAAGTTAACATGGTCAGATGTTGCAATATTAAAGAAAACAATGCATTTCTGGAATGGGCTAAATATAGCCCAATTAAAATAGTGTCCATATAGGTGATCCATATGCCATGACAAAGCCATGTTCAAATAATTGTTTTTATTAATCACTGTACTTTTCTTTTGTACTATATTAATATTTTTATTCACTCAGAGCAACAGCTTGAAAGACTAAGAGACCTGGTGACTTCTGTCAGTGCTCCTGCATCAGCGGAAGTACACACAACAGCCAGCATATCTGCATGGACTAGAAGACAGTTCATTTGTGAACAGAAATTCAGGGCTGCAGCTCCAGAGCTCTTAAATTAATTGTTGGCTGCAGAAACTGTAACCACACGTTGCTGCCAGCAGTGCAAAATGGTCAATTCTGTGGTCCGGTGCCTAAATTGTCTTCCTTCTTTTTCTGTTCAGCATGTGATGCAACCATCCACACCAAAAATGTATTCCATGGGAGAGAGTCCACGATTGATGTTTTTTTCCAGCCTATTCCACCTACATCATTAGTGGTGGTCGATGAAAGTGGCCAATACAAACTCAGTGAAAAAGGTACGTTTAAGGAATTTAGAGGATATGTTTATTTGCTATACATGTCTAAATGTTGGCTGCTTAGGAAATATAATCAGGTCTAAGGTTACTCATTTTACTTTCTAAATCGCCTTTACTGCAGCCTGCCTGCTTCCAGTCCCTCCACCACAACAAATCTGCTCCTGTGGTCCAAACGGAGATTTTCCTATTGTACTGTGTTTTGAAGAGTTTAGTCAAATCCAAATTACATTTTGTTTTACAGGTCCAAACAAACTGTTCTTCCCTGTAGTTTGTTGCCCACTTTGTTCATGTAAATGGACCCCAGATATTCAAGAATTGATTGAATGCAAATACTGGCCAGCAGCTACCAGCTGTCAAATGCTGTTCAAGTTTGATGTCTTCAAGTCATTGGAACACATGACGTTGGTCAGCCCTGCTTTATCACAGCAACCGTTTCTCAGAATGCTTGAACAGCGATCCATCTCCACAGAACTCTTCTTTTTAATTTCTAAAATTTGTAACCAACATATTTTAAATCATTTTATTAATGAAAAAAGTTACTTTTTTTCAGATGGGTACCATTTGTCATGATACCTTTCACAGAACCTTCCGAGAGTTTGCCTACTGTTATTTTAAAAAACAAGACATGTGCTTGGTGGAGCCTTTTAAGTGCCCAGCATGCACACCAGACATGCTAGCTGTATCTGCAGATGGTAACAGAAAACAGTACCGCTTCAGGAAGTCCAAAGGGTCAGTAAAGTCTTATGTTAGTCATTGATTTATGAATTATTTAACTTTTTGTATACATAAAACTTTAGTCATATTGTGTCATCTGTGCCAATTTTAATAGCTGAACCTTTATGGATGTATTTCTGTTGCTAAGAACTATTCAAATTTAACAGGACAGATGAACCATCATTTTTTGATGGTTTATTCCTCGCACAAGATGCCAAAGTGTCTGCCTTTGTAGACCAAATCAGAAGCCAGATGATAAGTGTATGTATTGCACCCTTTCACTCGTCATTAGGTTTCCTTTGTCTCTAAGCCACATGTGACAGATTGCATCTATTTATAGAGGACAGGTCACGATGTTTGTGGTCCAGCAACATTTACAGCAGGCAGAGAAACTTCACAGAAGTCCAGAGCCAAGGTGGATGAGGAGGGCCTTGAAATAGTGGTGTGCAGACATGGAATCTTGCTGCAAGGCTTGAATCACTACCGTGGGGAAATATATGCATACCCACTGCTCCTGCAGAAGGAGCTGGCACAAGCTTCAAATACAACATTCTTTTGCATGGACGTAGTGTGCAGGTAGTAAAAATCAATGTAAGATAACAATTTCCCCTGATCTTTCTGTCTGTATAATCTGTATTTATGAACTATGTTGGGAAGTACCAGTATGGGTAAAGAGTACACGTCAGATGTTACAGATATCAAAAAGTTATATGTCTGTGGATGTGGTTTACTACTTGCACATCTGGATTAGGCAACAACAGTGCTACATGTTTGTTGTTTGTTTTTGAATTGGTTACCAAGATTTTATTACAAACTTCCTTCATTTTCACACGTGCACTAAAACTGTGGATCTACACATTCTTCTAGTCTGCTTCTTCAGATTAACTATACAGAATTCCCAGAATTCCCAGTACTTTGTATTACATTATCTGGCACTATACTAATGTGTTTTTGCCCACATTCCCATCACCGTTAGGTGTGAAAGCCATATTTAGAGAAGGGTGCAGAAAAGTTGCCTGAGCTCCAGCCACTTACAGCAATGAAGCCTCTGCTATCTGTGATGCATTCAAAGGCTCACACTGGCAAATGTGAGGTATAGTATGCAAGTGAAATATCCTAGAAGATGTTTTTGTGAAACACAGTGTCTTCTACTGGAAACATTGATCTTATAATTTATGTTCTTTAAATGCATTTGAATAACCTGTTTAAAAAAAGAAAAGAAAAACTGCATAATATGCAAAAACACATTATTTGAGTCAGTAATTTCAATATCTAATAAAGCTGTAATAAGACATGGACATAGTCACTGAACAGTTTCAGGCTTCAGCTGTCGTAGCTGTGATGACTTCCCATTAACAGTAGATATAATAATTAACAGTACTTGTGATTATTTAAGACTTGCTCAGGACACCAAAGTCATGTGAGGATTCACAACATAAATATATTTCTGATGCTGAAACAGGTGAGGTGGGGTGGTAGAAGCCAGGATGGTGCAGGAAATACTGTTGGTGAGGAAGTTGAACAGGTCAATAGCTTCCTCTCAAGAGCAGCTCTGACAACAAAGTACATGATCAAGTCAGGATGGTTTAAATGGGTTTTGACAAAGTAATAGGTGTAATAGGGTGAAACATTTATTTCAATTTGCATTTTTTTATTCATCATTTTATTGTTTATTTAATAGGCAGACTGGGGTTAGGTTAATTGGTCACTCTAAATTGCCCATAGGTGTGAGTGTGAATGGTTGTCTGTCTCTCCGTGTTGGCCCTACGACAGGCTGGCGACCTGTTCAGGGTGTTTCCTGCCTCTCGCCCTATGACAGCTGGGATAGGCTCCCAGGTCTTTGTTCGTTCTTGTTGGCGTCACCCACAGACCTTACAGAAGAAGGTTACGGGGGACTGTAACCTTACAGAAGAAGGTTACGGGGGACTGCTCTGCTGTCTGTCACAAAAGCGACACATTCTGCAGCAGGAACTAATGTCAGTCTGCAGCACCTGTGCCCAAGTAGATACTGACTTTTCATTTTTCGTGCTGGAAGAAGACGATGTGGAGGACGCTGAAGACAAAGCTGATCAGGACAGCAGCAGTCCCGACCTGTCTGAGAAAGAGATGTAGTCTGGATTTTGGAAAGTTGCTTTTCATCCTAAGGCGCAGCTACAGTACTACTGGCTCTTTTTTCCTTTTGTAACTTTTCATTTGATGATTGAGCATCACAGTACATATTATACATATGTAGTGAAAACCTGTATTTTGCAGGACAAGCCTGTCTTCTCAGTACTCCACACTGGAGTCTGTCTGCCTTCAGCAAAACTTTGTTTTTGGTCCTGCTATTTGTTAGCGAGCTTATTAGCCCACAGGTGCTGTTAAGGTGCATTAATCTTTTCTGTCTGCACACAAACGTTGCAGGTACGCAGGACAAAATCCTTCACTGTGTTGAAAGGTAAAAAAACTCAGCCTGTATGTATCAACACTTGTAAACCTATTGGTCTATATTGTCAAGGCAATTATGTGTTTGATGTCGCAAAGTGGTGTCTGTTACTGTCCATGCTTGTGATGTGTTAAAAACATAGTGCTGTGTGTGTCATGACAAATAAAAATAACATGTAATAAGTCTTGTGTGTTTTTGGTTTGTCTCTTTTTGTTTGTTTCTGAAAAGCAAAGGCAATGTTGTCACCAATTTGGATGTGTTTTATATTGTCCTGTGGTCTCAAAGTTTATGGAGTCATTTCACTTGGGCGCAGGCTTTAGGTTAGTTGTTCACCTTATTTAAGGAAGGCTTTAGGGACGCAGGTGTAGAGAATTAGAGCCAGGAGGAAGCCACACATTTTTTCAACATTGTGGTTGTTGGTTCTTAGGGTTATACCATGTTTTTGAGTCTTTTTAGAGCTAATTTTTTATCTCTTCATCATACACTCAAGTTTTTATCGATGTTTTTAAGCTTTAGATAAAAAATAAAGTGTTGGACGCTGCAGACCTCAGTTTTTTTGGAAATGGAAATGGCTTCAGATTCCCTCGAATGGCCTTTTGGTGGTTGGATCACCACTACAGACATGTTTGCCTCTTATGCTTTACGTATGATGCTAAACAGGGATGAAGCCAACTTCTAGCTGACTGTCTAAACCTGTGAGGAATTTTATTTAAAAAAAGATTCATGTCCACTCATGCTTTCTAAAGTCATTAACAATCAAACACTCTGTCTTTCACATACAGGTGCCTCAGTGTAGTATGTTCAATGCCAATTATATAGTTTTGAAAAATGTTGATTTTCTAATGTGTTACTTATATTATTGTTCTCACACAATTGCCAAGGCAGAAGAAAAAAATGTGTTTAATATTATTAAAAGAAAAGAAGAAAAAGACGTTATGATAGCAGGTTAGGGTTACATGATATCCAAGGTTATACCTTTTAGCAAAGGCCTTTATCAGAAATTTAAGAGTAATTGATTTAACATTTGATCAATAAAATCCAGTTAGTTATCTTAGTTATTGCTTCTGAAGCAAACCAGGGCACAAAGATGAGACTTTTTTATATAATATTCAGTATGAACAGCGTGCGCTGTACTGTTTCAGCAATCTGTGACTCAGCAGATATATGAGATGTTCAAAAACAATTCGAGATGACGATTTACAGCAGTGGAAACTGGATGGATTTTAAAGAAGAAAAGATTTATAACATTTTACCTTTAAAATAAGTGCAGAGATAAAATGAGGCATGAGAGCTGTAAACTACACTCTGATAAATCAGTCTGCATTGTCTTTATGTGGGTTTTGTAAAAGATTTCATGCAGATTTCAGTAAATGCAGGATATGATTGTGGGCACGTGCCATAACATTTTTTTTGTCTGTCTGCCATCAATAGGCTGCTTTCCATTTCAGACTGAAGTGCGCCTGCTGTTCTTTCTGTTAGGAAAAGGCATTCCTAGCCTGGGATCGCTGTGAAATTAAAGAGTTTAGTTTGATTTTTGATGGGCATGCATTTTGTAGCAGAGTAGTGCTATACTGAAGAGGTTTTCACATTATCGTTCTTGTTCCTCAGTTTGTATGAACAGCCACTCATGTTATGAGAAATTGACAGTGAGAGCTGCAATTAACCACTAAATCCAAAATCAAACTCAACTGGCAACTAGTAATTTGAATACAAATTCATCTGCTAAACATAACAAGTGCACTTATTCAACTTACTACTGTTTTGCTAAGGATTGTGGGAAATGTATTTCTTGCTAGTAGTGACCTGCAAAAACCTCATCTCTAAGAATATCCCTCCATTCTCGGCTGTCATAAATATCAGCAATTCTTATAGGCTAAGCTAACCCTGTTGAGCTTTAGCAACAAGACTAAAGAACAGAGAGTCAAAAGAGTAAATTGGCAATTTAAATTGTTCAATGAAAGATAATATTTTTTATTGTTCATACAATAAGAACATAATATGTACAGAGGATGAGAAAGAGAAGTGGAAGAAGGTAGAGCCAAGGAAGACAGAGAAAGCAAAAAGGTGGACGGAGGAAACTTAGGGAGGAGGAGGATAAAGGAGGAGATGGACGCAGGAAGATTGGGAGGACTCATGAGGAGGTGGGAGGGTAGACAGTGATGGAGTTACATATAGGTTGTTTCTGCAGGCTTTTCTGGGGATGACAGTGAATACACAGGAGAAGCCAGGCTAATCCTGTGTTGTGTAGATTCTGCAACACAAACAAAAATGCAGTGAGTCTCCTGAGACTTTTACAAACACCTTCAAGACAAGATGTTGATCCTTAAACCTGCAGTGAGCAACAGTTGATGGAAATATTGAATAAATTTGATATGAAAGTCAGAGCGAGGTCAGTTCTGTACGTCATTTGTGTTGTTTTGGAGGACACTTGTTTTGTGATAGTACTAAAATTGACAGTGTCGTGAACATCTGTGATAACCCTGACCTTCACCTGAAGGTCCGAGTGAGCAGGCATCTCTTGTTTTAATTTGAATGTTCAGTCACTCAAACTACTAAACAAGTGAGGCGTAAAAATATGTCACAAATATATCAAGAATCAAGAATCAAGAATCAAGAATGCCTTTATTAGTCCCACAAATGGGGAAATTGCAGTTAACAGAACATCCATCCAAAACAAGCATAAACATAACACAGACAGGGGGGGGGACAGATGTCTGAGGTCATGCAGCCGTTTCTCAACAGCGCTACCTTTAGCAGAAAGACAGAAAGAGATACACTGGGATAGTTAGGTTAAAAAAAAATCATCTCATACTGTGTTCATAAAGAACACCTTACGAGGTTCCAAAAAACACCTCAGCAAAAGCATATTGCACATATAAAGCCGGGATAGCAGTATGGTGGGTAAGGTCAGGGTCAGGAGGGGATGCAGACGGAGACAAGAGGGTGGGGGCATTGTGGAGCCCAGATGCCAGCTCCTAGCCAAACAGTTCGCTGATAGTGATGGAAGTTCATCAGCGGCCTTGGTACCAGATCCAGCTTCACAAATCACAGAGAGGGCTGAGGGGGAGGGCGGCCGTCACGCATAGCTCTGGAGAGATATGATTACCAGCCAAGGCCGGTTAGGGAGCCGAATTCTGATAATGCAGATGTTGTTTTGGAACAGGCTGCTTGTTTTTCAGCAGCCTTCAGTCTCACTGGGAAACCATTCAATAAATCCAATAATCCAAATTCATTTGTTACCATCCTCACTGTGCAGAACCGTACCTTATCTCCAGATCGAACCCCTCTCACCTGCTACTCCCCAAGTCTACGGCTCAGGTTCATCAGGCTTTGAGTCTGAGTCTGTACGGTTCTGGTCAGCCCATCCACCTGGGTCAGCAGCCTCTGCAGATGTCGAACTGCCGTCCAGGTTTTCTTAATTTCTCGGTAAATCAGGTATCCTCCGAGCCCCAACAGAAAAGATACCGCTACCAGATAGCCAAATATATAAGCGTCTTCCACGTCCTCCACCACGAGGGCCGAGAAGCACACAGGTCTCCACGAGCTCCAAGAGTCGATGACGTATCCAACCGGGTCTGTTCCACTCGGACACGCAGGCTCCCCTTTCCCAGATCTCATAGTGGAAAAAATTCGATCAATGGTCGTGAAGGCCCAGTTTGCCAAATCCATATTGCTCTCAATCTTATTCTTATTCGAACAGTGTGCAAGAGACGCTCTCACAGCAAGCAGCAAGCAGGAAAGATAGGGAGGGCAGGGAGAGAGATAGAATGCGACCGTCCCCGTCAGAGGCTGGAGCAAGAATTTTTGCTCCAGTATCTGATCCAGTAAGATTCCATTTGTGTCTGGTTGTGTGTGACTTTGGTCAGTGCTTACTGTTTTAAAGTGCTATATAAATAAATTGGCTTGGCTTGGTTTTCATCACATTTCACATGAAAAAAAAATCCCTGTGATTCCCAGAAATCTGCTCTTACCTGTGCTGCAGGTGGACCTGCGGATTCTCTTCCTCCTTTTCCCCTAAAAACAAACACATCAGACTTTTCATGAGCTGATACAAGTTGTGCAGTGACAGTGTTTCATCAGCTTCAGTGCAGTGATGTGGACATGTATGACTGATATGTTTTAACTTTGGACATACGTAGTTGTCCTTGCTGGACCACTCTGGGTGCTTTTGAGCATGGAGCCTTCTCTGCTGCTCAGCCTGCTCATAGTAGGTGGCCTGCTGTTCTTTTGACAGCGACTTCCACTGTGGACAGAAGAACACACTGTCAGCATCCACTCTGCATAACTACAGGACAGCTGGAACACAAACACGAGTATAAAACATTAACAGATGCATAAATCGATGCAGAGTTACACACTTACCCTCTCTCCCACGACCGCATTCACTGCTGCGCTCCCACTGATCTTCATTTCCGCCTTCACCTTTGGTCTCTGCTCTTTTAGGAAAAGCATGAAGGCGTTTGGAGGTTTCTTAACATACTCCCCTTCCTGCTCATCCTGACGCTTCCTCTTTCTACAGGAATAAAACACAGAGTAAGAGTACGTGTTACCACTGTGTACAACTGTGAGCAAAGTATTTTAAAAACATGAGTAAAGCTGTATAGCTGAATCAAAGCTCCATTAAAGTAGGCTCATTGCAATAATTAATGCAGGCATCTGCAGATAAATGACAGATACCTTCAGATCATGAGCCAGTCCCACTCAAAAAAGGGTCTGAAAGCAGCAGAGCAAACTTACTTTGGAGTGGGTGCGTTGAGTAGAGCAGCAGTTGAGGCGAAGTCACACACAACCACGCCGTTCCTACAACGATACAGAGAGACAGATATGAGATAAGAGAGTTTATGAAGATACAGATGTTCAGCAGCTGTGTTCACTCGTGTGTTTGTGTGTTTTACTTACAGTACTCCGACAGGACGCAAGTACTGCAGCATGCTGTCGGGAATGTGGAGTATGTTGTTACACTAGAAAGACAAAAACCACAGAACAGGTGATCACACAAGATGCAATAGTATCATCTATCCACCAGATGGCAGAATGTACCCTCTCTTTGAGACGCAAACACTGAAAGTGAACACATGACGTCTGTGAAATGAAAACACATCTGGAGGACTGGAAGGTGAATAATCATAATGTGCCTGAATGTTTCTGCTGAGGCTCACAGAGGTCAGTAACGTGTGAGAACAGGAGCTTACTGGGTTTGCAGGAGCAGCAGGAGGAGCAGTGGCTGATGTGGGGATGGCGTGGACAGGCCACTCATACAGCAGGTTCTGTGGAGGGATGGAAAAAGTTCAAAATCCATAATACTGACATTTAGTATGGCATTTCAAAGAGCACATGATGAGCAGCACAGAAACATAGAGTATGCGTAGAGAGACTGAACCCTTGGTAATCTAATCCTCACCAGATTCAGAGAGGATTGCATGAACAACACAGAGTAAAGTGATCAGTGGGAGGAGAAGATCTGCATAAAACTGCATTCATCCATAGTTTCTATTGTTCTCGACAGCTTCACGTTGTTCTCCTGAATTATCACTTTTGAATTATGACTCATTGGCAGTGATTAAACTTGCTGATCAGCAAAGCGACACAGCACAGTTATACACGGGTCAAATACAAGGAAGGTGACAGCAGACTTTTTTCTTTCACTTGGTCTGAAGCATCCAACAGTTTTAAGTACCTTTATCAGTAAAAGTCTAATGACACCTGTCACTACCTGTGCATGTCTCACCTGTCCCTGGCTGACTGTCCCTGGCTGACTATACAGCTGAGCTGGCTGTGTGGTGGGGGGAGCAGTCATTTGGGCAGCATGCTGCACAAATGCAGGAGGACTGTCTGCTGCTGGCTGAGGGGAGGCGGGTGGCTCAGCAAGGAAACAAGGTGGAGGTGGAGGAGCAGTGGCTGATGTGGGGATGGCGTGGACAGGCCACTCATACAGCAGGTTCTGTGGAGGGATGGAAAAAGTTCAAAATCCATAATACTGACATTTAGTATGGCATTTCAAAGAGCACATGATGAGCAGCACAGAAACATAGAGTATGCGTAGAGAGACTGAACCCTTGGTAATCTAATCCTCACTAGATTCAGAGAGGATTGCATGAACAACACAGAGTAAAGTGATCAGTGGGAGGAGAAGATCTGCATAAAACTGCATTCATCCATAGTTTCTATTGTTCTCGACAGCTTCACGTTGTTCTCCTGAATTATCACTTTTGAATTATGACTCATTGGCAGTGATTAAACTTGCTGATCAGCAAAGCGACACAGCACAGTTATACACGGGTCAAATACAAGGAAGGTGACAGCAGACTTTTTTCTTTCATTTGGTCTGAAGCATCCAACAGTTTTAAGTACCTTTATCAGTAAAAGTCTAATGACACCTGTCACTACCTGTGCATGTCTCACCTGTCCCTGGCTGACTGTCCCTGGCTGACTATACAGCTGAGCTGGTTCTGTGGTGGGGGGAGCAGTCATTTGGGCAGCGTGCTGCACTAATGCAGGAGGACTGTCTGCTGCTGGCTGAGGGGAGGCGGGTGGCTCAGCAAGGAAACAAGGTGGAGGAGTTGCTGTTGGATTCAGATTTTCTATCTATCTATCTATCTATCTATCTATCTATCTATCTATCTATCCATCCATCCATCCATCCATCCATCCATCCTTCTATCTATCTATCTATCCATCTATCCATCCATCTATCTATCTATCTATCTATCTATCTATATATAAAATTAAAAAATAAGTAAAACTAAATAAACAAAAGAAGAAAAAGTTGTTTTAGAAAAAAAAAAAACAAGAATCCAAATTATAATAACGGACACAAAACAGTCATCTGAAATCATAATATTTGTTTTCTATTTATTTATTGAGTGGGTGGGTTGAGTGTATAACTGTTTCCTGTCTTTACTATAATGATGGATAGTGTGTTCTGCAAACTCTCACACAAAACACTGATGTACTAGCAAAGCAGGCCTTAAGTCTGAACATCAGACTCTTCACATTACTGACCTCTTCAAAAAATCCGAAAACATTTTTCATGCGCTGCGAGTTTGCTTTGCTCTGCAATCTTGTGCAGGGGAAGGTGGCCACTTTTAATCTAGCTGTGCATTATTGAGTCATTTCATTAGTAAAATTACATCATAGTTTACACCGTGCATAGGGATTAAGAGGGCGATGAGCAGTCAGGCGCTGCTAATCAAATATGCTGATGAATTGATCATCAGTAAATGTGATCACCTTCTGCAGTTTGCTGGTCTGTAGCATTCAGGTGTGTTAACATAATGCCACAGTCTTCCCAGGAGTGGACGTCCCAGCAAATTCACTCCCACCTCAGATTGTGCAACGCTCCGAGAAACTGCCAAAGCTCAAGAGCTCCATCTCAGACTCTACAGGCCTCAGTTTATTACATTTTGGAACTCAACATTCAGCCTGGTAAAAGGTTTGTCTTCTGTTACTCCATCTGCTGGTGTAACAGATGACAGACACTTTAGGTCCATTTAGTCAGACCTGTTCTGGGTGTTGCTGGTTTGCGCTGACATTTTGGAGTCTGCCATAAGTTGGTAAAATAAACTCCTAAAACATGCAGGACACCGGCCCTCGAGGCCTGGAGTTGAGGATCCCTGATTTAGAGCTTTTTACTACAAACCTCATTCATCAGTTCATACACATTCATTGTTCATCTTGCCCAAGGACACTTTGGCATGTTGACTGGATGAGTCAGGGATTGAACCAATAACCTTCTAAAAGTCCCACAAAATATTGAACCCTTTATTTATTTAAACATGCAAACAGATTAAGACAAATTTCTATTTACAACTGTGGCTTTGAAAACTAGCATAAAATGAATCCACTACAGCAAATGTTTTCTTAAACATTTGCCAACAAATACCAGCCTTACAAGTTTTATTCTATTCAGACTTTTAGTCTGATTAGCTTAAAGCTGCATTTTTTTTTAAAGAAGCTTGAAACCTGATTATGTGGAGTCAGTGTTTTCGATTCATCCTTTTTGGTTACAGTGGAATTTTCCTTTTGTACATACATTTTTGTGCCTTCATAACCTTTCAGTGAGTTGACATTGGCGGTATTGAATTTTTCCATCTCTTTTAGACTGAAAACAGGTCCAGCTCGTGTTATTTGATGAGTAAGTGACTCTAGTTCTTTTATGGTTTCCTCTTTGTTGCAAGGTGTGTCATGGAGACCCCCAGTATCACAAATAATTTAAAAATGAAGATCTTACAAGGTAGATTTTTTAAAGTTGTTTATTAACACATTGTGCACGCCTATTGCATGGAAAGTACAAAAAACATATTTCCAGGCCCGTTGGCGCTGGCGTCAGCAACATGTGCACTGCAACGTGAACATGTGGAGCAATGTTATGTTCAGCGATGAATCCATGGCAGTTGGATCAAAGTGTGGAGAAAACGCAGACTCCCTGTGCTGAGTGCTGCACTTTTAGTGGAGGTAGAGTGATGGTGTGGGGCAGCGTCCATCTCCTTTACTGGAAAAACAAGGCCTGTCCTCATTCAAGGCACTCTCAATGCAGAGAGATATCGAAATGAGATTCTGCAACTAGTGACAATCCCATATCTCCACAGTCTGTGACCCAACTCTATCCTCCAAGATGACAGCACTCGCCCCACAGAGCAGGCTTTATCAGAGAATACATTCAGAATTTGGGAGTGAAGAGGACGGAATGATCTGCCTGTAGGCCTGACCTCAACCCCCACTGAACACTGCGGGATCAGCTTTGTTGGGCGTGCCATTTGTGCCAGAGTGACCAACACAACCACCATTGGCTGAACTGAAAGAAATGTTGGATGAAGAATGGGATGTCATCCGTGTGACCAACCTGGTGGCCAGCATGAGGAGGAGGTGTCTGGCTGTTGTTCCTGTGTATGGTTCTTCCACATGCTGCTGAGGCCCCTCTTTGTTAAATGAATGAATTGTTAAATTGCCAATATGTTTTATTTCTTCAGATGTCCATCCTCCACTCCAATAAATGAAACCAAATGTCACATTTTGCTGGCGCAGGCAAAGCAGAGGACCCCAATGCAGGACTCAGAGGCAGGAGCTAAATTTAAGCTTTGGCTTTATTTGCAAGAGGATACGTCATAAAGCTGGACTGGTTGGGAGCCAGCAGCACAAGACATAAGAAGAACTTTGAACTAAATTACAAACTATGAACTATGAATGTGCATGAACTATGAATGTAGCACAAAACATAAAGCGCACAGCAGGGCAGTGACAATGACACTGACCACAGAGAGACGAGGACGCAACAAGGAACAAGTGAGAACACAGACAATAAATTCACAGTAGGATACTGAGGGAATGGGCAATAGATGAAGATCACAGCTGAACACAATACACAGACGAGACGAGGGGAAGGAAACACAGGACAAGAGACTGTCAAAATAAAACAGGAAGTAACCAAATCTAGTATACACAGACTTAACACACAGGGAGACTGGCACACAGGGGGAACCTCAACATGACCAAAACAGAAACCTGAAAACACACAGGGAAACACCGGAAGGTCAATCTAAACACAAGACATGAGAACTAAACAGATACGGGAACAAAGACAGAACAAGAGGACACGGGAACTTACCTATAACGTTCCTATAACAGAAAACCATGGTAACCGAAAATCCAAATTCATACTCCAAAACATAACTCAAAGAAAAAAGGCGCACTGGGCCAATGGCCAAGAATCATGACACCAAACAAGCAGAATTAGATCTGACAAGTTTTTCATAGACAGAAACTACATCCTCAACTCTACTGCTCAGCCCACAAATTCATTTTTTTCTCACAAATGTGATTCCATAAGGGGAGGCAAGAAGCCTTAAGCCTTCCAAGATAGGATTTTCCAAGATCTTTTACAGCAAATAAATGATGCCACATACAAATTTCTTATTTTGTTGCCACGTTTATTTACATGAATAAACTGTCACATGTTATTCCAGCTGCTTGACGATCGTTAACGCTGTCCTGGTTTAACGCCAAG
>JACBYM010000396.1:0-12828 GCA_013435755.1 Amphilophus citrinellus | reverse complement strand
CATTCACAACAAACAGGTACAGGAGGTACAGCAGGATCCCACTTTGGCAAAACAGTATGGTGTAAAGGGATGATGTGTGCTAACTGACAGTCTGGAGCACTTTCATGTTGTTCGTGGCTATCCCCCCTGACATCCTACACGACCTTTTTGAAGGGGTTGTTCCTGTTGAGTTATCACTCTGCATTTCAGAACTGATTTCTAAGAAATATTTCACATTAGAAACACTGAACCATGCTATCAAATCTTTTGCATATGCTTTTCATGACAAAACTGACCAGCCTCAGCCTATTGCCCAAGGCTTGTCAACCAAAAGGACCATAGGTGGAAATGGCCATGAGAACTGGGCTCTAATCAGGTTGCTCCCACTTCTCATTGGCCATAAAGTGCCTGAAGGGGACAATGCCAGGAACGTTCTGATGCTCCTTAAAGATATTGTTGAATTGGCTGTAGCAACAAGGCACACTGAAGAGTCTATACATTTCTTCTTAGCACACACTTAAGGATCAAGGACATGCTAGACCAACAACTCTTGTGTTCTGTGAAAATTACTAATTTTGCTTATGGCATTTTGGTTGGCATGAAGAGAGTGCTGTAACTTAAATTTCTAGTCAGATAGGTCAGTTGGACAGCAATGTAAGATGTTGAAAATATACATATAATATGAAAATATAAGTATGCATCCACTAAAACTGATATAAATTTTTTCACTTGTCTAAAAATACAAGTTACAGCAGTGCATTGCTTATCTACCTACACTGATCCACCTGCTGCTTCTGCAAAGGCTGACCACCATCTACTGTAGGTAAATATGCTGACCATCTGTAAGCACCTCATGAAACACACTTTAAAAAAACCCCAAACTATCCCTTTAATCTTAATTTATATCTTATGCTGTGTTGGGTTCATGTCAGGATTTGGGCATAGACATACAGGCGTGGGAAAACAGATGGCAGTTCCAGTGGTTGAAGAAAACTTGTGAGCATAGTTTTAAACAATTCAAAGGATAAGGTATTGTTCCACTTAGCACTAGCACATGAAGATGCTGGATAGATGTTCTTTTGTGGAGCTGAAACTCATTCAACATTTACACTAGGAAACTAGGGCTGCATAGTATGATAAAACAGACAGTATGACAGAAATTGCAATTTGATTGTGGAAGTTATTTTTTTTTTATCAATTATTGATGGTCACTGAAATATCACTGTTGTGCTCTTGTCATTTATAAAGGACTCAGATGATGATGACTCTTTCCGCAACATTGACATTGGGATCCTCCTCGTTGAACCTGAAGGTGCTGTGCCCTCATCCTCCCTGCATCTCAGTCCAGCCTCACTGAACATCATCATTGAGGGAGAAGTGGTGATGGACAACATTCAAGACCTGCCAAAAGCTATGTGTCTTCTCTTTGGACTTGCATATGCAATGTTACCCCATTTCTATGAAGTTCACATTCCAGTTCATCCAACAGGTATTTCTTGAGCTGGGCCATGTTGTACTAAAACCAAAGTTACAAACATTGAAAAACCAGCTTGCGATGTAAAGAAATGTTTTGTGTTGTCAGTGAACAGTCAGAGGGTTGAATATATACTCAAGGGCAACTTTATCAACTCCATCTGCATTATCTAATGCAGTTCAGTGCAGCAGTACTGACGCAACTTTTATTTCTTAAGAAAGTTTGTAATGTTCAGTTTACAGTGTTATAAGAGACATCAATGTCAGGCCACTTGTACTCTACAGGACAAGATTTAGAGGTGTATGCTCAGGGCTCCATAGTAATACTTAGTTGATACAGTTAAAGGAAAATTCAGCACTTTTCATGTAAATGTCCAGTTTGTGTTGATGGTAAATGTAGACATTTGAAGCAGTAAATTCAAACTAATGCAATTCTTCCTCAACAGCAACATCACCACTTATTTTACAGGTTTTTTCAGTCAATAGCAGCACAAGAATTTATTGCTTCAGTTGATTACATTTACTAACAACACAGACTGTACATTTACAGAAAACATGCAAAATCTTCCCTTAAACATAGTTGATCTGTTCATTTTCCAAGTTGGAGATTGTGTCCTATTTTAAGGTGTCCAGTTTTTCCAAAAGGATGTAAATATTTTTGTTGAATGCTGCTGCGTTTGTATTCCTTCTCTAAATATGTTAGAATTGATTTCAAGAACATATGCCTATTTTTACTTGCCTTGTGGATGGCAAAGCTTTTTTGAATGGCTACTGTTTTGATACATTTTTTTGTACTTGTGAAAAGCATGACAAACTACAGTTAAAATTGTCTTTTGCATAAATATGCTGCAAAAAATAAAATATTGGAATATTGAAATGTATTTGATTTATTCTCTTTACAATTTAGTGTTACATTCAATACAACTTGACCATCAAAAGGGTAATTAATTACATCAGAGGAAATGTTATTAATTATATTAACAAAATATAAATAGCTTTAAATGTTAAATTGTTTATTTGCTTTACATGTAATTTTAGCTTAAAATAGTAATTTTATACAACTCACTCTTAGCCCGAATTAGTTGAGTTTACTAGAAAATCGCGTGGAAACTCGTTGCCTTAAACCATTCTAGTTTTTACACAGAGATGAAACTAAACATGTTTAGTAGTATTTACTAAAATTGATTAGCTCACATAAATAGGAAGAAATTTATATGAGCTAATCAATTTTAGTAAATACTACTAAACATGTTTAGTTTCATCTCTGTGTAAAAACTAGAATGGTTTAAGGCAACGAGTTTCCACGCGATTTTCTAGTAAACTCAACTAATTCGGGCTAAGAGTGTAACACTCTAACTGAATCTCCTGTGCCTGTTGTACACATGCATGTTAATCAAGGTGCCGATCGAGACTTGTACACCTGAGAGGCAGAGTGATCAGGCGTGGAGGAAGGAGAAAACTGTCACAACCAGAACCGCCGCTTGGACTCACTCAGCCTACTCAACAGAGGAACAACCTTGAGGGAATTAATTATTGCAGAGTTAAGGAATGTAAGGTTTAGAGGGGAGCACACTGTCTGTTTATCTTAAAGAAGTGAGGAGAGTTGCAGGTAGGAGTAGAAGTGGGGGGTCGTATTACCCAGAGAGAGGTCTGGTCAGAACTTGGGAAAAACAACTCCTTTTTTGGCTTGGAGAGCATCATAAATAAGGGGTGGACACACAGACAGTCAGATTGCAGAGGGCTTGGGGGAGAAAACAGCAGGAATGCGGTAAGGGAATATTATCTGTAATCTCGAAGCATGCTTCTTTAATATTCTGCATTATTTTTGCCCTCATGTATTATGTGTGGTGATTAATAAATTGTTAAAAAATGAAACTGAAAGTCCGATCTTTGCTCTTTCAAATGAACCCGGGAGGAGGAAAACACGGTGTAAGATTAGTTTCCTCACAACCTGCCTAGAGGTAACTTCACAGGTCACCTCCAGAGAGATTGCCACATGACCTCTTGGGCTGGACCAACAGCCTGTTGGCCATAAGGAGGTCCAGAGAGGCCTGAAGAGGAAAAGGAGCAACCTGACGTATCCTTTAATTTGTCAAGTAAGCTGACATTTCAGTAAGTCTTATGTGAAAATACATTCTGTGTTCTTTAGAAGCAAAATCGTGCACCAGTGATGAACTGTATGCAAACTGTCACCTGAGGAAGCACACAGAATGATGATGTGCCAACAGACACAGAGACTGTCTGGGTTCAACCTGAGGTGTTTTGGTTGCAGCCAGTGACTGAAGACTCCATGTTAAATGAACGACGAATGAAATGTGGGAGCTCTGGGTACGAACGCAAAGGAGGAGACTGAGGAGCTGAGGAGCCAGATTGCTCTACATTTACTGTTTGATGAGAAACTGGAGTCCAAAGACTATGAACTGTGATTTGATGAACTGATCAATAAAAGAACATTTTTCTTTTACTAGTGACTACCTCTACTTCGCTCCACAGGGTGTGGCTGCTGCACCTGATGGACTGAAAAACTGGCAACAAGTGTCAAATGCTGGGCCGGATCTCAGTGCTGCTTGCTCGTGGACATCCTCTCATGTACTGCACTGATGGTTTAAAAAGACAAAGCTTATTTTAGAGGGAATCTAACTACACAATAAATGCACATTTCTAAAGACAAACAGTTCATTACCCCACATTGCTTAAGTGTGAATGTGGTTGTGTGGTTGTGTGTTTGGTGGCGGTGGGCGTGTATTGGCAGCCACACTTCTGCCAGACTGCCCCAGGGCAGGACTGCATTAGCAGCTCACCACCACCAAGTATGATTGAGGTGTGAATGAATAGTGCATAAAACTGTTTATTAGATAAACATGTGTAGATCAAATTCAATTATCATTTGAACATGAGTAGTTGTTGAAACAGGTTCCATCTCAACTGAGCGAAACAACTCTTGGTTGACTACGAGAGAGCCCTACACAAAAATTCCAGTGTGTGTAGACCTTGGTCCATGCACAAATGGCAAATAAAAATCCTTGAATCCTTGAAATGAGGGAAGGCTCAAAATTGCCCAGCCTGATACAGTTGAGCTGAAACCTGGGTTCAAATTACCTTATTAAATTAGGCAAAGTTCATTTAAGTCACATGCCATTGAAGATACTGATGAGCTATTGAAGGTAGGAGTGCTATTTAAAGCTCATACATTCAAACCAAATTCAGACAGTTACACACTGATGCAATTACAGATTCTGATACAGCTGTGGTTCCTGATCCATATCTTTGCTTTCTAACAGTGCACCAGATATTAAGTGGTATTTGTGCTTTGTACTTAGCACATTTTATGATAACTGATAATTGTGATTAACAGTCCTAACATCTTCAACCAAATTTTAGTGTAAGATTTGAAGTATCTGAATATTCTCAGTACTGTCTCACAGTGTGCAGCTGATTTGTCGTCCTCTAAAAGAACAAATGAGAAGAATTCTTGTAATTCTGTTAACAAACCACTGAATATCTAGGAAGACAGTTTAGTGGAGAGAGGAAGCTAATTGCTCTCTCTCAGTTAAAACCTGTGATTAAAACCTGACAACCATAAACGGTTGGTGAGTGTTGACATGTTTGGGAATGACAGGATTCAGCAGACGGTGGATTTGTGACTATGTGTTTAAAACTGCATCTCTGCTGCTCCAATAAGGCAGCAGGACAAACTAACTCTGATCCTTAGTTGCAGTGGTCGACGGGAGCTGAAGCAACATCTGATGCACTGAAGCAGGACACGCAATCTGACCTGGCATTGGGTAATCAGATTACTTGAAACCTTTCCATCTATATGTGGCTAATAGCAGGGGCTCGGTAAGAGCTGCCCTTACGCAGGATCCTGGCTTATTGCAATATAAAACTGGATAACATGAAAGCTGGCTTCTCACCTTGCTATCAAGGTTTGATGGCAGCAGACTTTGTTTTTCAGTAACCTGGATTTTTAACTCTGGGTCATCCTGTAATTCTTTGTACGCTACATCAGTTGTAGGCTTTCCTTTCTATCCCGAGGTTATCACTCAAATAAGACTACGGGGGTAGGAGGTAAGATTATCTGCCCCTGAACTATTAAAGATGTAGTAATGTTAACCCTGTTTCCAAAATGAACTCATGATTGTGCCACAGACTAACAAATTTGAGAGCTTCAGAAAATGAATCTGTGTAATGAACTTATTATAGCTAATTTAACACTGCTCTTGGATGGTTCTTGCTTTAGGGATGAGTGTGGCTGTAATGTGGGCTACATGGTTGTTTAGCTTAATTCTGCAGGTGTGAGTTTTTCTACTCTAGAAGCTCAGAAGGTTGATCTGCTGAGTTCATCGCTGATCTCAGATCAAAAAGCTTTAATAGCAGCTTGTACACTGGCTACAGGTAGGACTTAATTTGTACATTGATTCAGCCTATGCTAAAGAGGTTTGTCATGCTAATGCTAATATTTAGAGATAGAGAGGATTTCAGAGAGTTGATGGCAATCCTCTAGTATATGGAGAGGCTGTGCTGCAGTTAATTGATGCTTTACAGCTTCCCAGTGCAGTGGCCATTATTTTAAAATTAAAATCAAATGATCCTGAGATCTCAAAGGTGTGATCCAGGGAGTAGCCCAGTCAGAGCTAACTTTGTCTTTCCAGGAGGAGGAGCACTAAAGGGTGACACTTCACTGGACATAAGTAATCTGAATACAGAGGGGGTCAGCATGAAGCTGGAGAACAGACAGTGTAGCCAAAATAGGAAGTTATGGACAAGCCCTCATCAGCCTCAAGGGGGGTAATAGTTGGAGGAAATTAGAAAGTGAGGCTGATGATTTGCTATGTTATTAGCAATAATAATAGTATTAATACCGCTCCACATAGGTAACATAGTGCAGAAAGTGAGGTCTTTCTTGTCTAAATACGATAATATCCTTGGGTGCATCAAGTCAATTCAAAATTTATTTATAGCATATTAAAACAATCTCAATTGACCTAAGTGCAGCATAGTTTATATAAAACATGCACTGTTGATAAGTCTCTAAACCAATAAATAAATAAATATATACTAAGAATCAATCAGGAAAAAAAAAAAGCTGTGTTAGCACAGTAAAACCCAGGGTACTAAACTCAATTAAATCTGTGTGCAAGCAAATATAACATTTAAAAAAATTTTTTAAATGATTGAGAATATGGGCTACTCTTATGTGAAAGGGTAAATTACTCCAGAGATCAGATGTCACCACTGTAAATGCTCTGGTGCCTCTGCTTTTCAGCCTGGATTTATTCAGACTGAGGAGCAGTTGGTTTGTAGACCGCAGGGCTTTGGTAGGAATACAGGGTTTCAAAAGGTCAGTTAAATAACAAAGTAACACCTGATCACATCCAGCATATAAAGAATTATAATAGTTTGAAACAAGAAGTAATAAAAGCATAAATTACTCTCTCAAAGTCATGTTGCGGGAAGAAGGCCTTCATTTTTTCAATAATCGGAACAGCTCATCCTAAACAACAAAGCTAATATGTTTGTTAAGTTTTAAAATACCATCAAAAATCACCAAGGTTCCACATAATAAGGTGATAATAGGAGGCTAAACGATCAATAGCACTCTCATACCCAACCAAGGTGGGGTTGTCCAAATAAAATAATTTCTGTTTTGTTTTATTCAATTTAAGAAAGTTTATCTCCAGCCATGATTACATATCCCTAAGACAGTTTACTAGTGTCTGCCCAGAAGCACGGCTGTCAGATTGTAAAGGTAAGTATATTTGTAGTTCATCTGCCAAACAATGAAAGGCAATGATGTGCTTCTCAAAAGTGGAACCCAAAGGAAGCAAATATAAAGAAAAGGGAGTGCTTTACTCCAAGTAGATTTAGCATTGCATGTTATGGATATTATTAATCTTATGTCTTATGATATAAGCAGTAACAACAAAACCCAAATGGAGGATAAGGTTCTGACAGTCCCATTCAGCCTCCCCCGCCAAGAGGCTGCCGAGCTTGGCCTCGTACTTTTTGGCACAAGATCGACAGCTGTTGAAAGTAACTAATAAAGTGACTTGTAATCTAACTTAGTTACTTCTGAAATTAAGTAATCAGTAAAGTAACTAAGTTACTTTTTAAAGGAGTAATAAGTAATCTGATTACTTTTCAAGGTAACTATACCATCACTGATTATTTATTGTTTTTGAATTTTTGTGCTTAAATAGCTTTTTGCTGATTTAGCTTTGTTTTTTGGTGGTCTGGGAGCAGCACCGACTCTGTGGGGATGGGATTTTGGGGGGATGGCAGGAGGAGAGAAGCTGCAGAGAGGCGTGTAAGACTGCAGCTCTGCTTCCTGGTCTCAACCCTGGGTAGTCAGGTTTTAGGAGGGTTAATAAATTCAGCCATATTTCTAGAAATGAGAGCTGCTCCATCCAAAGTGGGATGGATGCCGTCTCTCCTAACAAGACCAGGTTTTCCCCAGAAACTTTCCCAATTATCTATGAAGCCCACGTTGTTGTTTGGACACCACTCAGACAGCCAGCGATTCAAGGAGAACATGCGGCTAAACATGTGGCTCCTGGTCTGATTGGGGAGGGGCCCAGAGAAAACTACAGAGTCCGACATTGTTTTTGCAAAGTTACACACCGAGTCAATATTAATTTTAGTGACCTCCGATTGGCGAAACCGGGTGTCATTACTGCCGACGTGAATAACGATCTTACCAAATCTACGATTAGCCTTAGCCAGCAGTTTCAAATTTCCATGAATGTCGCCTGCCTCCATCACTCACTGTGATCCACTCACAATCACACTAACATGTTAAAGCTGCAGCTCACCTGGCTGAACAGGTGGACCAGAGCACTTCCTGTGTGTGACTGAGCCTCACTCTCTGCCCACTTTCCTGTCTCCTCTCTGCAGCCATATAATAAAGGCAACAATGTGTCCAATAGAAATGTTTGCAGAGTCACACAGCAGCTAACATTAGAGTGTGTGTCAGTGCAGTCTGCTGGCTTTAAGCACACAAACATTACAGCTGCTACAATCTCACAAAGAGCTGTGACAGCAGAGAAAGAGAGAAAGAAAATCCTCCAAATATCAATCTACAAATAGAAATCCATCCATTCTGGGACATGTGAGGCTCACATTAATATGTCTTAAAGTGGGAGATGAAGAAATGATTCCAGGGCCCAAATCATGGAGACAAACATCAATCCACAGCTCAGTTTGTTTCCTGGCTCTAAAGTGGGAATATGTGAGTGTGAGGAGCAAATAAAGCTCATTTCCTTTTCCTGTCTTTCCTCCAGCGGCCTCAGCTTCTTCCTCTTTCCCCTGTCTTCTTCTGCAGACAGCTCCTCTGGAGCTTCAAGCTGCTTCTCTTTAGAAGGACACCTACAAACCTTTGCATCCAGCCACAAAGACCCCATGGGCTCCTCTGGATCAGCAAACAGCATTTTCACTCTCATTCCTGTTGGCCTTCACAATAAAAGCCTCAGATTGATGGCTGCTCCACCCTGACCTTTGACACCATCCAAATGAGTGGATCAAAGTGTTTGAATGATCTGAGCAGCTTTCAAACTCTTGGTGTTTCTACATTTAGATTGATTTGGACTCAAAACTATTGATTTGATCCAAACTAAAATCCTGCAGAGGATTTGATTTGGAATTGATGATCATTGAAACTCATTTTTAATCGTCTTCTTAGTTCATTTAAACGCACAGTTGCTCCGCCCACATTTTTGGCTTGGAGAGAAAAACATCAAAGAATTTAGATTATTTGAAGGAACTGAAAATAGATTCAAACTAAAAGCTTTGAGAGAACAAACATGACCTCTGACCTTTGACCTGCATCTACAGCACTCACCTCTGACTCTCAGCTTCACCTGTTTCCACAGCAGGATGTTTCCCTCCCTGCTGTAGACGGTGCAGGTGTAGGTCCAGCTGTCTCCATCTGTGGGGAGTTTCAGGGTCAGACTGAGGTCTCCAGTTTTCAGCAGGTCTTCATCATCTTCGTTCGGTCTCTGTAACGGTGGTCCTGTTTGTCAGGGCTGGTCAGAGCCGCTCTGATACACGTGGACCTTCCTTTCACCATCCACCCACTGCACTTTAGCATCTTGAGACAGGTGAAGTGTGGTTGTGATGGGCAGCTGGACAGACTCCGCCCCTGACTCCGCCTCCACCTGGGGGACTGAGAGGACAACAAAGCACAACATGAGCTTGGATGGAGACATTTGTGTTGCCTCTAACAGGCTGAATGTTGCTGCTTCACTGGGAGCTCACTGTTAGATAGAAAGTGGTCAGTGTGAAGAGGAGACGCAGCAGAAAGATGAAGACTGACAGGAAGAAAGCAGTGAACAGACTGTTGGAGCTGCTGTTAGTGGGACAGGACTTTATTGAGTCTGTGAGGAGCAGATTGGACTAGATAAGCAGAGAAGAAACAAAAGTGTGTTGACACAAGGTTAATGTCTCGGGTCCCAGTGTCTACGCTAATTCGAAGAGGAAAAACTCCACAGTACTCGATGAGAAAGGAAAACGAAAGTTTTATTACAGGTTCATCAGCCGTTCACAGGAGGCATCCAACCTAACTTCCTTCCGCCACGTTAACAAAGACTACGGTAGGCAAAACCGGTGGCTCGGTCCTACGCTGCAGCGCTAAAACTGCAATGGCTCCCGCTCCCCCTCCAGTGCTGCACACTAATTTGCATAACTCACGAAGTGACGAGCTCGACTATAACCCGCTTACTCAAACCTTATCACAACAAGATCCCCATATGAAAACATGAATGTATAAAACAATTTTACTTAAACTTAACCTTAACGTTACTTATTAAATGACTATTTAAACAAAATAAGGGTTACAGGGCAAATAAATACTAGATATATAACCTAACTTACTTGGCTCCCACATACCGGCCCCTAATTGTGACCAAGTGCAGCAATTAGCTATTTAAACTTGTGGAGGCAAATACCCAAATGTACGTCATAAACCAAACAACTTATCAGTCTCTGTGAGTGATTGATTCAGCTCGCAATCTTGCAAAAGGCAAATCTTTGTAATGGGTCTGTCCAGTGTACTTGTCCTGGTTGGATCTACTTGACGCACCCAGTCCTGTCCGGTCTGAGATGGTTTGGTTACTGTTCACTGAATCCAGGAGTTTGCACGGCGCTGTTCGTCACGATAAGCACATGTCCCCAACGGCAAAGTTGCGAGATGCGGGTCCATTTTGCCTGTCGCTGAAGCATTGGCAATATCTCTTGCCAAACGGTCCAGAATATTTCGGACATAATATGCACTTGCTTCCAGCTCCTCTTGCGATAAGATCTTGTCTGTCGAATATAGAAGTGGTTTGGTCTGGAGGATAAGAGGTGATTGGGAGTGAGTACTTCCAAGATCGTTCGGAATCACTGGAAACTTAGTTATTGGACGACCGTTAAGATGGCCTCTGCCTCACACAGGAGTGTGTGTAGCCCTCTTCATCTAGTGTCATGCAGTCTTAGGGTGACATTTAGATTTCTTTTTCTTCACGACTTTATTAATCTCTCCCTTACACCTCATGGTGGGATCCTGGGGGAGGGTTGAACATCCACTTTACTGCCTTGTTGTTGTAGATGTCTTCAATACTGGACATTTCCTTCATTAATGGCTCTCCTAAGCTGCACTCTCTGCTCCAAATGAGTTAGTTCCATTGTCAGAACGAAGGATCTTTACCTGGACAGCGTCTGGCTATGAAGCGACGAAGGGCGTGAATAAAGAATCTGTTGTCCAGTGAGGCCTCCATCTCAAGTGTATTTGCACGAGTAGTTATGGCAGGTAAAAATAACAACAAACCTTTTTAATACACTCCGTCCACGTTTAATATCCTAGAATGGGCCAAGTAGTCCACTCCAGAGTTATAATGGAGGTCGTCTGGCAGAACTCTGTCTCGAGGAGGTCGCATTTGTTGCTGTCTACAACTCCATGTGCACGGCGGCAGACAATACCTTAGAGAGTATCTGCCTTACGCAGAGTTGGCACCAGGAACCCAAAATCTTGTTCTCAGCTTTGAGATGACATGATTAAGACCACAATGTCCAAGTTCTCATGAATTTCTCTGAAGATAAGCTTGGTGATGTGAAGATCCTTACGTAGATTGCTGGGCGCCTTGACTCCTCCGGTAGGGCAGCGTTACTGAGTCGTCCTCCGACCGCTGAGAAGGCCTTGTTCCAAGTAACTGGGATTCATTTGGAAAGACTACTAGTCCTTTCACACTTTGACCTTTAGAATTGCTGCGATCTCTCGGGAAAATGGTATTTGCTTGCAAAAGCGAATGATTGCTTCGTCAGCTTCTGCAAGGTTCTCCACAGTTAGTTTTGTTGGTGCCCACCTGAAGTGCAGGCGTGCTTGAAATCTCTCAGGTCCTTTCAACTTCAGACTGAGCTTAACTGCGGTCAGCTCTTTCCTTTTGCGCACAGATGCAGCAGAAGACTCTTGAATTAAGCATCCATGCAACGCAGCCCTTGTTTAGTCGAAACAAGGATGAGAGTGCTGTAGGAATTCCGCACTACTTCTTCGCATTCCTTCAATCTGCGTTGAGCACAGACGGGTGTTCTACCTCTGGGTCATCGCAGTCAGGTCTCCGACGGGGTGAGTGCGTTCTGGCATTATCCGTGGATTTAACTCCTTAACTGGCGCTTCCAACATCACCAAAAAACGGCCTGAAAAAGCATACCAAATGAAATCAGGCTGCTGTTCCTGAATCCTTTGAGTACATGGCAAAAGCTTGATCTCTTTGTAAAGAAACAAGCTATATTTTTCATTTCATGCAGTCCAAAAATGACTGTAACGTAAATGAAGGTATGCAGCTATTAAAGTTTGGAACCGAAAAATTAAGACAATTTTTTACCTCGCCTGGATTTTCCTGTTAGTTTTGTATCTAATTACACACTGAGTGTAGAGGTATGGATTGGAAATATAATGAAGCTGTAGAAATGAAGTCTTTTTACCACGTAGTTCAATTTTATCAAGATAGCAACAAAACCTACTGTTTTGGAAGGTTTTTGTGTGTATCTCAGGTGTGGTCTTGCTTGTGCCAGGTGGAGATGGCCAAGTGCCACATGGGAGCAGCCTTTGTTATAACAGAATTCAATGGCTGTACTCATCAATGCTTCAACATACAGTCATCAATGAGGGCTCAATCAAAGATCTACACTGAGGAATCCTCTGGCTATAACACAAAGTACTGATGTACAAATTAAGTACAAGTATAGACAGATAAATCAGAGGTTGCCCTGATTTGTAAAAGAAGGAAATGTTAGGCCTTCATTCACAAACACCCCCCCCCCAGCTATTTTCCAGTGCTTCCTTCACACACACAAAATAATAAATTATAGATTGATCAAAAGTTACAGTAAATGTAAACACTA
>JACBYM010000395.1:0-15708 GCA_013435755.1 Amphilophus citrinellus | reverse complement strand
GACTCTGCAGGAAGGCAACGCTCAACTCCATCCCTTGCCTCGAAGGTGCCACGAGGGGCTTTGGAGGAGAGCAACTCGAGACGACAAAGACAAAGAAACGCCAGACCCGTCTAGTGATGGCTGAGGCGAGTGGTGAAGGAGTGCAAGAGGAGCCCGAGTAGAAGGAACGTCCCTCTTCAAAGCACTCAAGGCGCCTGAGCAGGAGGAAACGGAGGCGCCTGCCCCATCGGAGGCAGGTCAACGGAGGAGCCAGGTGCAAACAGGGCCGGCAGTAACCCAGGTCCAGGAATGGGCTACCGATTCATGTTATCCCGTGGGGACGAGGATGGAAAGATTGGGAGCCTGCAATCCAGCAACACGTAACTGCGAGGTGCCTTGGACAGGGTGACAAGGAAGTAGGCGAGGCGGTGGATACAGTATGCATCAGAGACCAAGCCTACAAAACACCCGCAGTAGTAAGCCGAATTTGGGTTCAAGTGGAACCGTCCCCTGAGCCCGGGGCGAAGAAGGATATAATACAGAAGTGGCTGGAATGGGCAGTGAAAGTAATATGGCCCGATGGAGTGGAGAAAGAGCCGCGACCTATCGCGGCATGGGTGAGTCCCCAAGCAGAGTATGACCCTATAATTAAAATGTTGGGGAAAGTGACTGGTGCCGGGTCAGTGGAATTGAGAACGAAAGTTACTGCAGCCAAGCAGTACAAAGACCACCAGGAGCTACTGCAGCAGTTGGGAAAGTATCAAGAGAAAGCTGCTGAGCTCGCCAAAGACCCCCCTGAAAGCGTGGTGGGGTCTCAAAGAGAAGATGAAGAGATTGATTCGGAGGATGCTTCCGATTTGGATTCGGTAAAAGATGGAAGCTGGGACGTGAAAGGAACAACCTTGCACATGATGGACCTGCCTTGCAAGATTGGGAGTGCCGCGGAGACACCGCGAAAGGTACAAGCTCTGTTAAAGGAGCAGGAGGACCGGCTGAGAGAAAAGTACAAATGGACTTCTCCATTCGGCCTGGCTGAGGAACCGGCTCGAGAGGAATTGCCATCGGACTGGCTCCCCAGACTTGATCCTGTTCCAGCGGAAGCCCTGAAGTGGAGGGGACAGACTCAGAGGACAATGTATCATCATTATGGTGAGCCATGGGAGTTAGATGGACATGGACTGATTATTCTGACAAACTCCCAATACAATCCTAGAAATAATAATTTCAAAAAGGAGTTAAAGAATCAAGCTGGCAGAGAATATACTGAAGAGTTAAAAGATAGAGTCAAAGAGTTAAAGGGATCGGAGAAGGGAGCTCAGGTCCTAATCACCAGTGGAGGACAGTCTGGGCATTTTGCCATCATACATGTTCCAGTGTCGGGATGCCAGAAGGGACAACCTTCAGAGGAGTATGAGCAGCAGTTGGTCGATGCCCTAGAAGAAGGATTGCGCAGTGCCAGCAATGCCGGATACGCACGAGTGACAATGTGTGTTGTTGATGGGATCAGGTCAGGTGACCTGCCATGGATCGTGGCTGAACAGGCCATGGTGCGAGCGGGGCGTCTACAACACCACCGGGGCAGCAGCCTGGTCTGGGATCACAGAGTTGGTCCTGGTCACCTCCAAGAAGCAACATAAAGAGTTCCGGGAACGACTTTCCGTGAAGCTGAGGCAGCAAGGAGGTGAGAATTCCTGGGTTCGGTGGCCAGAGAGCGCCGGGAGCCCCGCTGAGGACATCGCGGCTGAAGAGTACTTCAACCCCGGGCAAAGATGACGGGGAGGAACCATCGACATCTCAACGACAACCTCCCCCAGTTAAGACACCAGCGCGGATGAAGCCTGAAGAGGTATCCCCAAGGGTGAAGGCCTCCCCTGCACGACTTAGCCTGCAACCGATGAACGATTATGTCGGTATGCGGACCGAGGGGAATACAGGGGTTGCTACCTTTACCTACAGGGTGCCATCCCCCGCCAATGGGCAGAGGTGGTCAACACATCGAGTCGTGGGCCAACAGCTATCCCACAGCACGAGGCGCGGAGGGAGCCGATGATCTCGTCCAGCTATGCAGGACGACAACCGGAATACAGTGATATCAGTGAAGACAGTAGCAGTGAAGGAGAAAGAGAGAGCGAAGAAGAGGTGGATGCCATGACTTCGGCGCGACAGGAGGATATCACCGGAGCTGTGGAGCTGAGGGTAGGACAGAGGAAAGGGACAAAGAAGAAGACCCCAGTGTACTCTGTCTATCGAACCTCGGAGAAAATGGCCCGGGATATCTCCTTCGGGTGTGTGGAAACCAGAGATGGACGGAAGGCATACATGCCAGAAGCCGGCCAGCAGGATTATGGAATACCGATGGAATGGGCAGAACGACTTGAAGAAGAAGTCGTGTTGCCAGTGAAAGCACCAGTGAGAGAATGGGCTAACTTCCTAATGGCTCCTACCTATCCCACTCTGAGAAGCCACGAGCCGCTAACAACAAACTTCAAAAATGCCTTTCTAGCCATCACCCATGATGTTATGCTCCGTCGCTTGAAGAAGTCGGCTCTTAAATATGCAAAAGAGACAGAAATTCAGCGCCAACGAGAACTATCCTCTAGTGATGAGGAAGAGACGCGAACCCCCCTCCAACCAAGAGCGGAGCTGCAGACGCGCCGGACTACCAGAGATGTGGCGGTGGATGTTAACGGGTTTGAGCGCCAGTAATGACAGGAGGGGGTTCGAGCTTTGAGGAATTCAAAAAGATAAAGGCATTGGTGCAGGAGAGATCTCCAACACAGAGTTTACAGGAGTACCTGAAGCAACACTGGCAGATGGTGATGACCTGCACCCAAGATAACCAGGCAACGACTAATGTGGCTAGCCCGTGCCACTGGGCAAGCATTGGGCCCAGAGGAATCAGCTGAAGAACATTATAAAAGGCTGGTTTTGGAGGACTTCGACGACGAAGACACCAAGATAGAAAAGGCACGAGGACAACTAGACCAAGGACAGACTCTGTCACAGGTGTGGCATGTTTTGAATAATGAAATCCCCGTAGGTCGGAATGTGCAGGCGCTCAGGAGGCTGATGAAGGGCCGCAAAGGTGAGATGGATTTCGTCGCCCTGCACCCTGCAAACAGCACACAAGAGCAGATAAGGGAGGTGGTGAGAAAGTGGGACCTCAAGAGGAAGTTTGAGGAACAAAGGCGGGCCGAAGAGGGTCAACGTACTCAACAGAAGGCAGCCACCCCCGAAACCCCCACTTAACCAGCAGGGCCAACAGAGGAAGACAGATCAGCGACCTGCTTTCCAAGGTCCACCCAAGAACGACACGAGCAGCCGGACATCCGACCAGAGGCCATCCAAGGGGGATTCTACAAATAAGAAGCCGGGATATCTGCTTTCGAGGAGTTTAGGAAATTAACCCCTGAGCAAAAGGACGCCCTCCGACTCGCCCGTCAGCAGACGGCTGCCGGGGGAAGAAGGAGTAAATGGACACGATAGCTCAAGTCACCCTGGAACATGTTTACCGGGTCAAGGATAAGATCTACACCCAGGTTGATGGAGCTCCGTATTGGTGGACTCAGGGGCTGAGGTGTCCATGACACGGAGGGCTCTGAGTCCTAAAGGGAAGTTGACGGTGCAGTTAGCGGATGCTTCCATCGCTGAAGTCCCCTATGGCATCTGGAGGGGGATTATATGGATCCTGGGGACCTATGACTTGGTAACCATCACGGATTTAGAAGGATTACATCAAAAACCACGAAACCGCAGGAAGGTTGAGGAACGTCTGAAGATTTTGCAGGCGCGCCTAGTTAAGATACCTACGGTCGAGGACCAGGCCGAAGGGGCCTGGTATAAACCGGTTAATGTTCCAGAGGTGACAGAGCAGAAATTGCAGGAGAGTGATCTCTCTCCAGAAGGGAAGCAGCGGTTGAGGGAAATCATCTCCAAAGCAAAGGTAGCGAGGTTCAAAAATGACTGTGGCGATTTAGGGACCAAATACATCCATACCATAGAAGGGGGAGTACATCCACCAGTTCGAACAGTACCCCCTGAACCCAGGAGCAGTAAAAGAAATGGACCTCATAGTCAAAGAAACTACTGACTCTGGGGGTGATTCGTCAGGAGTTAAACCCGATTACTAACAGCCCATAACAGGCAGTGAAAAAGCCAGAATCCTCGGGAGGAGGATGGCGACCCGTGATTAACTTTAAAGCTCTGAATAGAAGAACAGTAGCTAACAGAGCGAGTTTAATCAACCCCCAAGGGACTTTAAAGACCCTAAAGCTAAAGCCTTTCAAGTCCTTATAGATTTGGCAAATGGATTTTTCTCCCTAACGATTGACACGAGGGGTCCCAGGGGAAGACAGCCTTCACCCACAAAGGAAGATCCTACGTTTGGGAGAGGCTCCCGCAAGGCTACAAAAATCTCCCAACGTGTTCCAAGCAGCAGTTTATGGATGTACTTGATGGACTAGGTGCCACAATTTATATAGATGATGTGTTCATTGCAGATGACACGGAGGAGCAGCACTTGGACAGATTGCAAAAGATCGTGGAACGACTAACAGCTGCAGGACTCAAGCCTGAACTTGAAAAAGTGTCAGTTTGGGCGAAAGCTAGTGGATTATCTGGGATTCCAGGTGTCTGACGATTTGGGATTATCTGAAGTGTACAGAAAAAAATCGGCAGATAGAACCTCCGGCGTCACTCAATGAACTGCAGAAAGTATTAGGACTATGCAACTATGTAAGAGACTATGTTCCAGGTTATCAGAGGTATGCTAAACCCCTGTATGCCAAACTAAGGAAACCAGATGAGACTACTGCATGGAACTGGACAGCGGCTGACCAAAGTCACTTGGAAGAGCTGAGACAAGCAATCCAAGGAGCGCTGAGGCCTTGAACCCCGAAGTCCAACAACAAGGCTGGTCGCAGAAATAAGTTGCGAGGAGGACAGTGCTACGGGTGAAGGTGAGCAATTGAGGGCGGTTGGATTAGTCACCTTATGGAGTTATACTCTGACTTCGGTGGAGGTGAAATTCCCCCCTGAAGAGAAGGAGCTTGCGGTGCTTGCAAGGTATACTGGGGCTCCTTGAAGGATTTGGGCGCAAGGCCAGGGAATCCGAGTCATCACTGAAAGCCAAGTGCATCGTTTCCTCAGAAAAGCCACTATTGAAAGCACTAAAGCCACTAATGCCAGCATGGGGCCGGGTGGAAGACATCCTGCTGGATCCAGATCTGGAAATTGGACCAATACAACCGGGAGTTCCCAAAGCTGCGACAGCTGAGAAACCAACACCAGAGGAATATGATTGGACTCTTTTCACAGATGGCTCGAGAAAAGAACCGGATGACACCGCGTACTGGGGATTTATTCTTAAGCTGAAAGGTAAAGAACAGACCCGCCAGCGAGGGAAGCACCCGGCAGCGCGCAGGCTGGGGAAGTGAACGCAGTGTTGGAGGGTCTGTTTAGAGTTGGAAAAGAGGAAGATTAAACGAGCAAGAATAATAACAGACAGTTATTATTGCGCTCATGCATTTAAAAGAAGACTTGACCTTTGGGAAGAAAATTGATATAAACAGCGAAAGGAAGAAGGTAGCCCATGAAGATTTGTGGAAAAGATTGCAGAGCTACGGATGAACCTGGATTTTGGAGATTGTACATCAAAAGGCCCATGTTAAAAGAAGGAGCTCACTCATGGCGAGGAAACGAAGAAGTGGATCGTTTCGTCCAGATGAGGAAAAATTGTCTTTGTCGGGATCGAGAAATGGGACGACACGCCTCCAGGGTAGGATTGTCCCGAAAGACTGCGTGAAGGGGGTAACGGAAGCAGTGCATGAGGCACTAGGCCATGCCGGAACTGACCCGACGCGCAGGGAACTGAGGAAAACAGCAGCTATGGATTCCAGTACGAGAAATCCGGCGTGTTCTCAAAGACTGTGTTGAGTGTGGTCGGTTACAAAACGCAGGTCGGCGGGGACCAGCGCATGGGAGGACTTCACCATCAAGAGCAACTGGTTCCCTGGGGGTCGATCTGTATGGACGTAGCAGGACCCTTAGGGATAACAGGTATGAAAGTAGAAAAATATCTGTTAGTGTTGGTGGCTCTATGTCCAGGGTATGTTGCCGTGAAACCTGTGCGCCAAGCAAATGGTTCCAGTGTAGTCGGCATGCTAGACCAGGCATGCCTGCTATATGGGAATACCAAAGGAGCTAAGAACAGACAATGGAACGCATTTTCGAAACGCCAAGGGTGGACAAGTGGTGTCAAGAGAATGGGGTGATGATGAGTGTATTCGCCGCCTATCCACACCACAGGCCAACGGAGTGGTCGAGCGAACTAATTGGACTGGTAAAGAGCTGGATTGGTAAAAATGCTAATGGTAGAGAATGGAAGTACCAAGATCCTGGAGCTAGTCAAACCCCTAATGACAGGCATCGACAAGGGAGGCCCTCGCCAGCCGAGGAGTTGAAATCAACGCCCCTTCACGTCACAAGAGGTGGGAAGAACTCGGACTCGACTAAGGGGCCGCCCTTCGTGACAAGATGTCACTTGCAGGTTGGACAGCGAGTATGGATTAAAAGCACAGGCTTCACCCCAGCTGGAGCGGCTGTGAAAGCAAAGTACGACAAGACTGACATAGTGACTGAGATCTGGACCGAAACCACGGTTCGGTTGAAGAAGTCAGGGATCCAAAGGAGTAGAGCAGCTGAAACCAGTTCCTTATTAGGTGACCTAGGAACCAAAAACCATGGCCAGTAGCACACCTTGCCTACCACCCTATGTCAGACTGGCCACTGTTAAGGGGGTGGTTATCATGAGACGCAGTACCGAGGGGCTCCTGGGCAGCAGAGCCCTGAGATGTTGGAGTTTGCCAGAGAAGGGATTCTTTCAGGAGACAAAGAGTTCCTACAGTGGAAGGAGATAGAAACAGTTGTGTGGTGTGTTGGAAACCCACCACCCTGGGAGTCCAGTGGGGAGGCCCAGGAAGGAATAAGCCCCTCCGGGCTGAAGCAAATCGGAGGGAATTCAGGGGGATGCACCCCAAACCAGTGAAAGTGCGGGATGGTCATGTGTGTGGACTATTGCCGGCTGAAATGGTTTTACCCCCGACTGAAGTTTTTTATACACTCAGTGGGATTTAAGAGGGGGAAAAGTAGACTGCAGAGAATGTTGCATGCCAGTGGGATGGTGAACGTCTCCACCCATGTGCAGCTGCAAGCTACAGCAGGAGAGCGGACGCCTGCTGCAGGTCGCCACGGCAGACGGATGGCAGGGTGAGAAATTCCTGGATCCTCTGCCAGCGCTTCACTACAAAGCGATGGCAAGGATGAGGAGGAGGACGGGGGGAAGAGCGGGCGTGACCCGCTCAGCTCCCCTGATCCCAGCTCGCCAGAGACTGAGGGCCCCTCAGCCCCACCCCTGCTGCCAGAACCCTTGCACGAGAAGGCGAGGAGCCCGGGATATCCCGAGCAGGACCAGCTGTGGAAGGAGGCGATTAAGAGAGGATGGCCCCTACAGTCCGGCCTCGAACGGAGATGTCATGAGCCACCGCCATCAATGGAGCAGGTGAATATGGTGTTTCGAGTGCAGGGGAACCCCGAGGACCCAGGATACTCCCCAATCTCGTGACCTGAGAGAAGATCAACGGGAGATGGCGGAGAGCCAGGGCTGGACGGGACCATGGGAGCTGACCACTTGGGGTCGGCTAATTGAGGAGGTTTACTCTGATCCCTCCATACCGGTCCAAGACTTGGAACCACCTCCAAGAGAGGCCGGGAGCGAGAAGCACCAACCTGTTCTACGCAACACCACAAGCCTGGACGCATGGGGCACCAGGCGGCGCGAGCCAAAGAAAGAGTAAGGAGTATTTGGTGACACCAGATGGCTGTGGCGAAGAGAATGGGTGGTGTCAACTGCCTGGGACGTGGGCATGGCGAGGCGGCCGGCGCCCACCTACCCTGAGCAAGCCCTCACCAGGAGCTACGAGTGGCGGTTCAGACTGTGATCACATTCCCTTCCGAGGAGGCCTCCTCGGTTCGGAGCTACAGTACAATGTCCTGGAGAAACCACCAAGCCGCAGAAGCACAGACAAAGAGTGGAAAGGGAAGTGGAACCCTTTCCAACGCTTTAAGGTGAAGAAATGGAGCCGCAAGTCCCAGCAGTAGCCGATACTGGGACAAAGGGTCGGGTAAGGAGACGGAAAGAAGGGTGGCAGAGGAAGCGTGCCCGTATACCCTACATACGACTGCCGAACAAGAAGGTATGGCTGAAGTGGCCTAAAAGAGATTATCTCTATAATTGGATGTATTGTGGATCGGCTGCATATTACTGCAGCACGGTGGAAATAACCAGGTCCGCTGACTTTGTCTAAGCCTAGCGAGGGTGGGATACACAACGTGAGTTGTTTCACAGGGACACGATTTGCAGCCCACTCCATCACAATGTTTTATGAGCTTTTTAAGGGCAGATGTAAGACGTGTCAGCCCGGTGAAAGGAGTGGCCGGCGGAGATGCCCTTGGATTCTTAACCACGGTGCATCTACAGGTCCAGCGAGAGTTGCTCAAGATCAGTATGGGGAGTTAAATCATCACCAACCCTGGTTGGGGCCGTACAGTTGACGTATGGCTTGGAATCTGCGGATATGGCCTAGCAGTTGCCCATACGGCTAAGGATGACTGAAGAAGCGAATCGCGGATCCAGGAAGGTACGTGGTGGAGAGTATCAGTTTTTGCCCCTGAGACTTCCAGGAAACGAACCTTCCCTAATAAATCGCCCGCACCATGATTAGCTTGCCAAGGGTCAAAGTGGGGATGTAACGCATTGCCCTCTAATCCACGCTGAGGGTTGGTCAAGCTGGTTGGAACTTTAGACCGCTGCCAATGAGCCCTTATGCGCAGAGCTTGCGATGGTAAGGGAAAAAAGAGAGATGAAGAGGGGAAGCCAAAATGGTAAAGTCGTCCATCACTCGTTATCAGTTTGGATGTGGAAGGTCTTGAACCCATACATCCACGAGTAAAAAGAAGGTGCACACTGTGACAGTGAACAACCCCTAGCCCCTTTGATGAGACTCGATTCAAGCAGCGCGGCTTTGAAAGACCCATGGGGAATCCACATGCACACGCGCCTCCGACCCAAGGTAACATTGATTCCCCTTCGATCACCCTGGCGACAGGGGGAGGAGCTACGTGGCTGTGATTAAACACTGATCCCTGCAAGGCCTAAACCCCATTCACCACCTTAAAGGCCTTGAGAAGTAAGGCGTGGCTGGAAGAACTCTGTCCTGTCCTGCAAAATGGATTATTTTTGAAAACTGTTTGTCGGCTTTCTTGGATTTTCTGTCTATTTTTATATTTTTGTATTTTCACGGAAATGGACTTTGGGAGAGTGATCATGTGAGGATCAGCTACACGTCCACTGAGCGATATAATCAGACCTGTTGGAAGGGTCAAAATGGAAATAGTCACGATAAGGAATTTCTCCTTATTCTGTGATGAAGAAGGAGAGGAGAACTGCACGGAAGCAGTGTCAGCTTTTAATGAGTCGATGTTTACCTGCAATTCTTTGACTCACAAAGAAGCAAGGGAGGGGGATTAATCGAAGCAATTGAGTTTCAACGAAGAGACATTGCTTTTTGATGGTATTATCCCCCAACGAAATGAGACTCGTGTGGTGCAAAGCTAATTGGATCCGAGTGGACGGACAAAGCCCGTATTGGTACTACACGCAGGCTGTGTCAAAGGGAGGAAGGTTAACCTATTGGGCTGAAGAGGTTAAGCTCTTCCAGTCATGAACTTCAGCAACAATTGTCATGCAAACGATCCTGAAACCGGCAGGGGTTTTGGGAAATCTGAATCTAACATGTGAAATGCAGACCCAACTCGAAGGGCCTGAACATAATGGCACCGGAGAGTTTCCCACAACCGCGGGGAATGGCTCGTACAACAGCCCAGCAGCTCCACACCACAAGCCAGGAACGAACGGAAAAGGCTACGACCGTCCTAAAAGGCCTCCCCCAAGTTCAGGAGCTGATTCAGCAGAGAATGGGGAAGTGTATGGAGGAGTAAAAATTCTTCAAGCTTGACCCTTTGTTACTGAGTTTGTGGGTCCGGTAGTGTTGGCAAAGAACAGCACTATCTGGTTTTGAGCCAGATCGATGAAAAGGCTTGGGGAGTCTGAAGTATGACTGGTTAGGGTGGAGGACAAAAAAGAAAGGGAGATCCACCCGCTTCCGGGGGGTATTTGGATTGTACGCCTGGCTGTGAATCAGAGTCTACCGTGGGTATGGAAGAATAGGTAGTCACCCATTTGGGGGTGACTACCGACACCGGTACGCAACCTAACCAACCTGGGAGGCCCAGAGAGATTCAGAAATTGTAATGTCAAAGGATCCCAACACCCTGACATGAGGTTTGTGGTCTGCACCATCAGGGGACTTCGATTAAGATCGACAAGTGTGTTCTTCAAACCATGGTGAAAGATCTCGATGTGAAAGACTACTCAAAAGGCGACAGGGCCATTTGTCGCAGTACTGGGCGTCGCCGAGATGTGGACATTACCCAGGTAGGAGCATGGGACGAGGGAATATGTGGAATACAAATTCGTTCTCGAATGAAAAGCCATAACACCATGAAGGGTGGTGTGGCGCAGTGGCCGACTGTTTTGGGATGCCCTGATAAGACTCGGACATGGTGGTGGTTCTGCAGAAAGAGGAGACTGAAGCCTGGGTTTTACCGTGCCTGACTGACAAACAGAGAATTATTGGATTAGGTATCACTACGTGGCTTACAGTCTATTCCACTGGGGAAGGGTCCTCTATGAATGGTCACAGATGGACTGGCATCAGACCAAGTTGTGACCTTCAACCCCGAGAACCCGTGGAAATGGAGATGCAATCGAGCCAATGACACCTGCACGCATAGAGCTGTCACGTAGGACCCTGCAGCGATTTGGATGGCTGGAGTAACGCTGTACAGAGTGGTGTTATGGCTGACGTTACGAGGCCAATCATGGCAGGGCGCCACCTGGGTGAGAAACGATGTCCTTATTGGGGAAATCTAACCAGAAGGCGGCAGACACAACTGAATGTGGCACACGGGCCCCGGAGCCCAGGAAGGTATTCGTTGTTGTGAAAAGCCCTACTAGGTCCGATGGGGAACACGCCAATACTTGGAAAATAGTTACCTGCCGTGAACAAAGCAGAACTCACCAGGATGGAGAAATGCGTTCGCAAAAAGCTGGCGATGCAAGAAGTAGAGGGGTTCGATTGGACGGACCAATAAAAAGTACAACCAATTGAACTTGTGAAATGCCACAGGAACATTGGTTTGTGTAATGGCGCGACTGTACAGGGCGGAGTGTATGGAAGGAACCGTGCTGAGGGTATGAGGAAGTACCCAAGGATATAATAGGAAGATGAAGATGGAGCGAAAGCTCTGGGATCAGAGCTATGGAAGATCCTGAAATTTCCTTCTGCCGTATGCCTTGATTGAGTAGGAGTTGTGCTGTTGGCGCCGCTCTGGGAATTGATCAGTCAGGAGTCGGGGGTGTGCCCAGTAAGGGGGCGGAGAAAGGAAGCTACGCCCAGAGCCGGGGAGGAGTTGGAGCTTCTCTACGCGAGGGAAGATCACCTTGCACGTAAAAAGTTTTCTTATTGTTGATTTGAACCTACAATGAACCTCCTGCGTGACAAGGGAAACTACAACTAGCTCGAAACCTTCCGGAGGTACTACAGACTGGAATTGGACTGGAACCACCATAGCACCTCCCTGGAAACCCAAGAAGTTTAACGGGAAGTACAGAATTCAGATTTTTGCCACCTGGAGTCATATGGTTGTCTACTGTTGCACCGGACTATGGATAGGAGTCAAGGATTCAGGGCCTTGCTGGTAGAGGATAGTAAGAGTGCTGATAGGAACGTGTGGAGAGGTTGGGTCCATACCCCACGTCCTGGTTTCGCCTTCCTTCTGGGAAGGACAAGATCGACACAACAAAGAGGAGTTCTGGATGATTATCTATTACTGGTGTTACTGGACTGGCTCATTATGGTATGCCATATCCTACTGGGCTAGGTTGGTACTGGAAGTACTGGTAGTCGTGGGCTACTGAGCTACATGTACTCACAAGTCCGCCATGAAAGGCAACCCTGCTTCAAAGTGGGCGCTTAAATTGCTTTCGTCTATGTCTGTTGGGATTCGGCTGGGGATCTGAGTGTATGAGTATACTGGAGTTACCACCAACCTACCCCTTATGTTGGTTCATGTTGTATGGACACCTTTTCCCACCAACCGGTTCGGAAGGAGCCAACCAGCGGTTTCACCTCGGGGGAGAGAGCCAGGCCAGCTGATTCCGGACGATGGACAAGGGAGTAGAACACATGTACGAGAAGTCCCACTCTGATGGTGTCCTGCGGCGTGACCTTGTTACGAAGGCAGCCCAACGCATTTCGCAGCTTACAGCTATAAGATAATCACCCAATTCAACATTTATATTACCATGTATGGATAGGAATCAAGCAGGAAAACCGCCCATAGGAGGCGGGGTAATGGATATAACCAGCGGAGCGCAAAGAGGAGTTGATTCAGTTCGAAATCGGGGGAGAGCAGGAACAGCACAGCAAACGAGATGTCGCGCACCACATCAACGCAGTACCATGTCTACTGCCAGCCGCACCCACCACTCTGTTCATAGGAGTAATACCAATTCAACTTATCTCCAGAATTGCACTGAAACCAAGACCAGATCAAGTTTGATTGAATTGATTTCTGGGTTTTCGACGTGTATATGGTTGTGTTTCAGCTGCAGCGGGAGTTGGTCTACCAAGCAACCCTTGAGGATTATCGCCTTGTTTTTTTATCTGGCTCTTTCAAAAGGCATTATGGAGATCGTCATACTGCAAAGAATGAGATCACCCCTGTCTGTTTGTCATTTACCTACTGGGACGCACCGACATTGAGACCAAAAGAGGGGGGTTATCAAAACAGTGGCATTGCTTGATCTGGTTGCTGCCGACATCGCGTGGACGTCATTGGAGACAAATGGAATGTGGGATACCTGTTTTGAAGGAATGTTGGGCTGTCTTTCCTGGCGTATCTACTGACCTGTACTTTGGTCAGATATGGAAGGCTCCGATGGGTCAGCTCGACGATTCATCATTGGGAACCATATGGGCCCTGGCTGGATATCCTGACGTCTGCCTGCTGTGCTGGGGCTGAGGCATCGGTCTCCCATGGCGGGGTTTCATTGCTGTACCCCATCTTTACCCCGAGTCCAAGCCACCGAATGGCCGGAGAAACCCCTCTCCCAGAAAGAAGGAGCGGCTGGCTTGCCTGATCGGCGCAGGTTCAAGGAGGAGGAAAACCCTGGGCCTGACCCCAAGGAAGATTGAATCAACCGCTCCGCTTGCCAGAAAATGAGAAAAAGAGTTCAAAGCTGACTAATCCGTTGTTTGTTCATTGATTTTGTTGTTTGATTATAGGAGGCCGCAGGATGCCAGCGGGTGCGGGCTACGCTGACGCGGGCTGGCTCCTGTTGTGGAACCTGGGCATAATGATGCAATGTTCCCAGGTGCTACATGGAGGATCCTCACCGCATGCAGTCCATGGCGTCCCTCCAAGGACACTCTGACCACACACTTACCAGTAGAGACGCCAATGGGAGCTTGAAGAACAAGCCAGGATTCATTCTGGAGCTCATTGGAACAGAGGAACAACCTGGATACCAACGCTCGCGTGGAGGATTCTAATACCAACCCCTACACCCGAATTGGGATTCTGCGACCGATCCGCATTCGCACCCACCCATTCCTAGATGGGCGAATTCTGATAGATGGCGCTCGGCAGCGGCTACACCAACCAGGGCAGAGCCTCGCACTCCCCCTGTATCCGAGTATGGGGCTTTCAGGAAGGAGCGCGGAAAGGAAACATTCGGGACGTAGAGACGCAACACCGATTTCGATGACGGCCGGCATGGAAGAGGAGACGGGGGGTAATGAGGCAACGTCTGGAAGAGATGGACTGAGGCTGTAGTCGAGCAACAGGCTGACAGAGCCCTCTTCCCCATGGAAGCCCCTGGGGTTCCAGAAGAGGAAGCACCGCCATTGGCGGGCAATGCTGGAGCAGCCTCAACGCGGCAGCCGTAGCCGAGCTGGCCTTCCAAGGGGCGGCTCAGAGCAGCAACTGGAAGATCAGCCCGAGAACTGAAAAGGAACCTGGAAACGGTCAGGAGATGAATATGTTTCCTGATGTGTTGGAAATAATTTCGACATGATTCTTGGGATGTTGATATGTAAAAACCATCGAAGTGTAACCTGCGATCTCAAGAATTGGGGTGTCTCGAATTAAAACTGGGTTGAGGTTGAAGGGACTTGGTTAGTCGATGGCCTATGGTTGGTACATGTGGACATTTCATGATTCCAATGTATGAGATTGTTTCGAAGTTGATTATGAAATGTGTAACACATAATCGTCTATTTTTACTTAAGATTGATGAGCGTGTGTTGGAACACAGAAATGATTCCAAGTATCGCATTAAGGAAGTTGTGCAATCTTGGAACACAATTGAGCCGTGGTAACATGACGGAACTGGAAACCTGTTTGCCTAGGAATCAGGAAGGAGCAGAAAGGAACAACAAGTATTGCATAGGCCTCACTGTAAATTACCAGACAGCGCCAGTTTGCGACGAATGAGGTATTGACTAAAAAGCCTAATACATAATGGTAATAAGCGCAGTGTGTGATAATTTGTCATGATGAATGTTGGTTAAAACTAGCGTGGTCTTAGCGACAACATATATAAGGCGTGTGCACGACAAACATCGACGAGATTTTCTGCGGAGGCCCTCTTTCAACACCTCGGACAGGTCTGCTCTTTTGTCATAGCCACCAACCCAGAAGTGGACAACCAATTGGACTTTTAAAACTGTCTTTGTGAGGAATTTCTCTGCATTGTAGCTGAACGATTGGAAGTGCCTAAGCCTGTTGGATTTATTAACAATGAGAACTGAAGAAACAGATAAGGGATTTACGGAAAAAGGATGTCGAATTATGAAAGGATAACTTCTCTCTTTTGGACCTTCTTCTTCTTCCCCAAACTTCACTGCAGCAGCTAAGGGACTGGACTTTAGGCGTGGTTCGCTTTGGCCCCCGGAAAGTGATCACTGAATCAGTCTCTTCAAAACGCATGATGGACAGAATGGATATTTCCCGCCCCTTCTTCATCAACCCCAGTCATAAGATTTACTCTGTAAGAACTGATTGATTTGTAGTTGCTTTTAAAGCTTGATATCTTGTGAGCGTGATTTACTGCATGTTAGGTATTAATTAAGGATTGATTAAAGAGCTAAATGCAACCTGCTTGAGGCTAAAAAAATGCAAATAAATTTATGACTCTAAAAAAGTAAGTCGGAGTTCGTTGAAGATACTGGATTAACCTATTGAACTGGTACAGTTAAATATCTTGAACAGTGAAAATTTAGGCCCGTCAGCATAAGATCTGTTCTGTTGGACACCCCACTAGTCTCAGTCAATCCACTTAACTCAAATATGTCCATTGGGCTTTTATTCCTAGCCGATAAACGGATCTGGCCCGATTCCACGGCCCTGGATCAAGGGGGCTGGCCTTGCTACAAGTATTATCTGGGCTGTATTTTGGGCTTGGTGGTGAAGCCTTCCTGTCCGATTGCATCAGAATAAGACGGGGGGTAGCGGGGGACAGATGATAGGATTATTAGCAGTTTAGGA
>JACBYM010000393.1:0-11245 GCA_013435755.1 Amphilophus citrinellus | reverse complement strand
AGCGCCCGGAGGATGGAGGGACCAGAACAGCGTCCACGGGTGTAAGAAAGAGGCAACGGCACACCAGCGAGCACGCTGGGGAATCACGGGGGGGGGCAAAAATCTATTTTTTGCCTTTCAAACTGTGTTATCTTCATAGAATTCAACAAAACGTTTCAAGACAGTTGCAGTTTGGTTTTTTTTTTTCCATACAGCGTGGGGGGGCCGGCAACAAGTGAACAAGGAAGCAGGCGAAGGGCCAACCAGCTGTAGCTAGTCACACGGCAGGAATTCAGTCATGGTTATCCGAGTTAGCAGCCCCCAATCAGCCCCAGAGGTTAGGTAACCTTACCATTAACAGTCACAATAATATGAATTACAGTAAGCGAGTTTGTGTTTTAAGATCACAAAAATCCAGGTTTAAAAAAGGCTGGTTCCAAAAACACCAAGGCACGTAATAAAAATGAAAACTTGAAAAAAATCTTAAAAAAGGAAAAACACAACTGTGATGAGAACTGTGAGGGCCCAACCTGGGCCTGGCCTTGGTTTTCTTAGTGCGGGTGTCACCTTTTTCAGGTAACTAGTAGTGGAGCTCACCCCCAATTTCAGATGCAGCACACCTGAGCAATGTCAAGCTCAGGTGGGTGCGAGAAAGCAGACCCTGGCCAAACCTACTGCAGACTCCCTTTTGATCCTCTTGGAGGCTGCGTGGCTGACAAAGTGGTGTTTTTTTGGTACAGTTTCTCACACAGACATCGCTCTATGCATTCAAACAAACATGGCCCCTGCACAATGAAGATGCTACAATCATGGACTTTATATAAAAAAAAAAAACAAGCCCAAATTGTTTTTCCAGAAGCTCCTAATTGTTCAAATACAGATGTTTGTTTTCTTTGTGTAAAAAATTGCAGCAATTGTAACTTTAAAGTGGTTTTGGGGTTGGCGGTTCGCCACGAGCGAGGCTCACGGCTCTTCCTCCTTTTGCTGCCTCTTTATCAAATGTAACTTTCCTTAAAGGCTAGGACAGAAAAAATTTGAGACATTTTTATATTACTGAAAATCCCACTTTTTTTTTGGAACCCTGGTGCTTTCGGTTCCCAATCACACAGTTGTGCATAGTGTTCAACTATCTCTGCAACTATCCAAGTGGTTACACGTTCCTGAGTGAGAGCTGAACAATTTTATTCTATGTGTTGGACCTGAGAAAAGCGAACCAACATCGTGCAAACTTCTACGTACTGTAAAACACAAATCAGAAATGCGGAGACCGTTTTAATGGTTCTTATCTCAGCTGTGCCCAGAGTAAAATGCTGCTTTTCCTCATGTTCTTAAGTCCTGAGAATACACTGATGTCCCCTTCCCCTATGAAACACAATTTCCATTCTAGACACCTAACAAAGAATTTACAAATGTAACAGAATTGAAATATGGTAATATTTAAGTTGAAAAGCTTTGTAGATTTTGATTCGAATAGAATCGCTAGCAGCGATCGATAGAATAGATCGATAGCTAATAGCAATAGCTAGAATAGAACTAGATTAGATAGATAGAATAGATAATAGAATAGATAGAAACCCCGTGGGTTAAAAGGCCTCATCGAGACCCGTCATCAGTTGTGCCCTGGGCTGACACCCCAGCAAAGCGTTCCTACAGAGTGTCCTGGGAAAAAAAGCCATTTTTTTATCTTCTTTTTCTTCCGTGGCTTGAATTTCTTCACACAGTGTCATTGTGCTGCACAAAATTCTTTCAAGGACACTGACAGGTGAGCGAGATCGTGGGTTCTTTTCACTGGCGGACCTCTAACACGCCATGACGCTTCAAACAAGAGGGTCCCCTCGCTGGCTTCACCCGTACTAACGAACAAGGAGCTTCAACAAGAGGCCGCGCTGGGCTTCACCCTCTAACAAAGGATGGAGCGGTAGTTAGCAGAAGGTTCCTCACGGGGCTGTCAACATCTACCAAGCAAGGACCTGCAGCAAGAGGTCCTCGCGTGGGCTGTCACCTCGAACAACAGGGAGCGTCAACCAAGAGGTTTCCCCGGCTGGGCTTTCACCTCTAACAAGGAGGGAGCTGTCAGGGAAAGGTTCCTCGCTGGGGGCTTATTCATCACCTCTAAAACAGGAGGGAGCTGTCAGGAAGGGTTCCCTCACATGGGCTGCACCTCTTAACAATCGAAGGACCTTCCAGCAAGAGGTTTACTCGCTGGGCTTCACCTCGAACAAGCTGGAGCTTTCAACAAGAGGTTCCCGCTGGGGCTTCACCTCCTAACAGGAGGGAAGCTTCAGGAAGGAGGTGTATCACCGTCCGGGGCTTTTCACCTCTAACAGAGGGAGATTACCAGGGAAGAGGTCGGTCACTGTGCTTCACCTCTAACAAGAGGAGCTTCAGGAAGAGTTCCTCCGCTGGCTCACCTCTAACAAGGAGGGAGCCTTCAGAAGAGGTGCCTTCGACTGGCTTCACCTCTAACAACATGGAGCTTTTTACAGGGATACCACAGTGTAGCAGAAATATTATAAGCCCTCGTTGAATTCTTGAATGGACTTGTGAGAAGCGTGGGGTGACCATCTAGCTTGCTGGGGTTCTGGGGCCTAAAAAAGCTCACAAATGTGTTTTCTTTGATACACCAACAATGAATGAGCAGAGCGCTGGTGCAAAATTAAGAATGCTTTGACAGAATGGTAGGTGGGTGTTTGCTCTCTTATTTCCTTCAGGATGTGCCCCCTGGCCATGGTATCGCTCTGATAGAGCGGGAGAAGTTGGCTGTGCCCTTCTGGTTGCTGTCAAGAGTCGCTTTTGCAGACCTTATCCAAGTGGCCTTTTTGTGACACTAGTGCACAGTAACGCTCAACTCTTGGAGACTCCAATGTTTAAGAGCGGTTGTGTGGAGGAGGGCCCAAGAATCCCTGCAAAGGACTCTAGGAAACTACCTCTTCACCACTTCCTCGGTGGTGTGCAGTCTGGAGATCGCTGGGTTGCTGGCTGGCTCCTCTGGTGAGGATCTCAAGTAGTCTTTGACCATGCCTAGGAGTTTAAGGTGCTCTGTAGTTTTAAAGTTGAATATGTTTTTTTTAAAAACCCAAAAAGTGAAACATGGTAGTTGTGAACTGTGAATGATTGTCAAATGGACCACTGAAATTACAGGAGGTTTTGGCCTCTGGAAATCTGAGGAGCATCCGGGCCTGGAAACTCAACCGTCCCTCATTTTTTATTATTGCATTTACTGCCCACGACCTGGAAACAAAAACAATAAAGTGTATTTTTGCTTTTGAGGTTTTTGTGAACGTAACAAAAAAAAATCTACAAGGACTCCAAGGCCTCATCAGCCCGTTTCCAGTCTTTAATGTACCAGTTTTGAGAAGAGGTTTTGGCCTGCGGGTTCCTCCTCCAGAAATCCTCCAGTTTAAACTCCCAAGCCCATGGAAAGGAAACAGCAACAAGTTGTTTAATGTCAGCATTTAACACTTCCATTACGAAACAGACTTTTTCAGCTGTGAAGCTGGATGGCTGCTGTAGTGTCTCAGTAACTCACTGCTCTCTTAGTGTCTTGTTGCTCTCCTGCACCAACAAGTTTGCTCTATCCCTCCTGCAGTGATTGGAGCTGGAACCGTTAATTTTCCTGCTGAAGTCGGAGGAAAAAAAAAAACTCTTGTCATGATGGGCAATCTAAAAAATAAAAGTAGAATTTAATCAAGCCACACACAAACTGTTGTTTTCAGAACTGAACATGGTTTTTTATGGTGCATTTTTGGCTTGCGGGACAGTTGAATCTTAAACCTGAAGTCCTTGTATCCCTTTGAGGGTTCCCAGCGAGGTGTTCACAGCTGTTCCCTGATATATGGGGCCGTGTCAAACAACACCCTGCCATAGAAATTAGAAGTTAACTCACATGAAGTTTTCATGTTGATTATCATTTCCTTTTCTTAGCTTTTTTAAAAAGCACATCAAGCTCTTTAAAATGTTTTCATCAAAAACGCAGACAACCAAAACATCTCAGACACTGATTGTGTTTTGTATATTCCTCCTCGACTTCGCCCATCTAAGTCCCGCTGTTGAAAAGCGTCAACAGGAACGAAAACGCGCAACCCTCAAAAACAACTGTCAAAAGTTTTGTGAAAATGGAAAAGCGTGGACGCCAAAATACATCCGAACTCGCTGGTTTCCTTCTTCTCACAACTTGAACAATGTGATCTTTGAAGTAGGATTCTAAGAAGGGCTGACACAGCAGGTCACCATGGAGAACACGTTAAAGCAAGTTCCATGTTGTTCATAAAGATTCGTTACTTATTATTTTGCTTCTACAACTTTATTTTCTTTTCATAAAGTCAATATATCATTTTTCTGGCAGGAAATCAATATATTTCATTTCTTATCATAATCACTAGATTTTTTGTATGAATAAAGTGTAGGCTACAGCTGTACTTTGGTCACTCTGTGTTGAAAAGAGCATAAAAAATACCAGCTGCACAGCTCCATTTTCTTATTGTAGATCAGGGGTGGGTCAAACACTCATCATAAGGAACCCCCCGCCAAAATTGAAGATATAATTGAGTCGCAGGCTGAACGGAATGTAAAGACAATAATTTAAATCAGCAAATAGGAAAATTTGAAACAGCCAGAAAACAACAGCACATTTTTCCTCAACACGTTTAAATAAAATATAAAATTTATTTTTTTTCTTCAAAAATAAGATCAGGAAAAATTGGTTTTAAAATATATCAAGCTGATTGAAATTTTCAGGTTAAAAATCTGGTGAATGGTGAAAATTTGTCTGTCTTTCCTGCCGCTTCACAGATGAAAAACGCTGCGTAAATACTGTGGGTCCAAGGATTTCTCAGCAACAGCGCAGCTCCAAACTACAAATGGATGGAGAACCTGCTTCTGAATTTTATTTTGTTTCTTTGTTCTTTTTTTGTGTTGGAACAATCACACACATAATCACACACACGGGGTCCCCATCAGGACAATATTAAGATGCTGTTTTGTTTTCCGCAGAGAAAAGCCGACTCACACAGCCACCTTTCCAACATCAATGCAGTCCCAGAGCCGCTCTGAAGTCCTTTTCCCTTTGAGGTTTCAGGCACTGAACAGATTTCCCTCAGGTAGCTCATGGCCCTGTTTATAAAGCACGTCACCCAGGTTTTCAAAAGCAATTTTCCATCCACCCAAACTGTAACTTCCGGTTATTAGAAGACTTTCCTGCTCTTCAATATTCACTGTCTGTGTTATAGTGGTTTATGACCCATTTCTGTTCTTGCAGGACTTTGCTGCAGGTTTCCTGCTGTGTGACACAGCGATGCACTGTCAGCTCACCTTGTGCAGGTCTCCCCTCCTGCATCTTCTGTCTCCATACTTTTCACACCGCCCCCAATCACAAGTGAGAAAAGAACACAAGATTGTTTACCTTGTGGATGTGATCAGGTCCTCTGCATCCTCAGCCTGTTTGGAAAAATCCTCATTTTCCACTTTTTGTTTTTAGCTATTTTTTTGGGGGTCAGTTCAGCCTTTAAAATGGTACTGTAAAAAGTTCTGACGATGTTTTATCCTCTGATCAATGTGTCATGGGCAAAACAACGGAAAAGGGGTTAAAGAGCCAGGTTCTATGGCCTGCACGGTAGCTGTTGCAGTGCTGGTGATTTGTAAGTAGGAAGTGGTGGGCCACGAGCCAATTAATACTGTATGAATCATCTCACGGGCCTGTATAAAATTGGAGACTGATCGACACATGTGAGCTAAGATTTCTGAAAAGATACTAGAAACCACGCTCCAACTGTTTGAATGTTTTTTATAAAACCCAAGCTGCCCCTGACTCACCGAGCAGCGTGAGAAGAGCCCCTGTAAGTTGTTGAGAGACAGTTGAGGTTGGTTTTCACCACGTTTATTTTGTATACGTACGATCTGTCCTTAACAGCCTTAATACTGCAGAATTTCCTCCTAAATCCGAGCGTGATGGTGCCTGTTTCTGTTGAAAAGCCTTTATGGTTTCTGCGTGTTGTTTCATCGAACAGGAAAGTGAACACAAAACAACGAATAAGGAGTCCAATTATTTACATTTCAATAAACCATTTTTCAAACAGTTTTTACAGATTAATTAATTCCGGGTCAGAACTGCATACCAATACTCGTAGTGAGAATGGCATGAAAGTAACTGGCACTTGCTAAATTCCCCCTGTACAACTTTCATATAGTCACAGCATATCCAAAGTTCTTGATTACAATATTTACAAAACAAGAATGTGGAAAAACAAGAATTTTCATCCCAACAACAAGGTGAACCTCGAAGTCCTCCCAGTTCTATCATTGTTTTAGTCTTCATCATGTACAGAAGTCACATACAAAGGTCATGATGACAAGAACCATTATAAGCTTCTCTATTTTTTAATCAGTTTTAAGTTATTTTCCAGACAATCCTCAGGGAAGTAAATGTAGGTAATATATAATAAGTGGGGCATATACGATGAATATTCCAACAAACTTAAACATGTTTTTTTTTTCTTTTTAATAACTGGTTTTATATATAAATTCCGTACATGTTTTAATTAAAAGCCAACGGTGTACAGTTTGGTTTGGACATTTATATCAAATGTAAGCATAGAGAAATTGTGCAAGGGTTAAATATGCTGAAAAATCAAAAATAAATTTGCCAGTGGGCTTAACACTAACCGGAGACTTTTTTGTTTCCTAAAAGCCCCAGTATAACAACTACAAAAATGTAGATCACACCACTGGGGGGAACGGGAAACTGATGGGCACTTATCGGGCCCCATCAGGATACGTTCCCCCCAGTTTTTTTTTGGGTTAAAAATAGCGCTATCCGGATGGGCTGTATGGATATCTCAGTATCTCTCTGTTCTCTTTAGTTATATAATATTACACAACAAGTCCTCCATCCAATCACAAACGACAGTAATCAATCGTTTTTCTGCGACGACCCTGAAATACGACCTATATGAGCATTTCCAAAACGAAGCGCGATCTGATGACGTGGTGGTATAAGCTGGCAGAAAACTTTTGTTAACCCTTGTGCGATTTAACTTCTGTTTACTCCCTTGTCCTCTACGGGTCAAAAATGACCGCCACAACCAAAGCCCCCAAAGAAAGCAGCTTAATTGAAATTTTAAAAATCCAAAATCCTGATTTTGCAATGATGACATAACCTGTTGTTATTTTATCAATTCAAACTCAATTCCAATTCATTTTTTTACATCCTATTTTTTTGTTTAAACAAATACAGCAAACAACAATCAAACCAGTTGGACCAGTACTTACACTTTTTTTTTGGTCTTTTTTTAACCACAAACCAACCTGGTCATAAACAGTGTTCTTTACAACAGTTAAAGGTTTATTAATTGCTATTATATAAATGTGAAGTAATGACGTTCGGGAATAAAGTATGATTGGATGGCTCTGATGGGCTGCCAGTGTGTAGTCCCGTCACCCACAGCGCCGTGGCCTGGTCCTGGAACTCCAACGGTAGTGCCAAATCCGTCCAGCAAATTCTTTGAAAAAGTGTGAAAGGATTTTCCAGCGGCAATTGTTGGGAAAACGAAAAAATTTGCCCTTTTCTTCCACTTTCTGCATACCAGCAACGATATTTTACCGCCTCAACCAGGGACTTATATACACCTGCTAATCTCAAAAGCCCTAGGCAGCACGAAGGTCCAATCCTCATCCACATTTTTTTTTGTTCCTTTTCTCCATATTTCCGTGAAACCCATAAACCCCGCCAAATTTGTATTCCTCCAGATTGATTTTTTTTTTTTTCAATTGCCTGGTGGGGATAAAACAGAAAAAGGTGAGAACTGATTTCCTTGACATTGGTCAGCCGAATACCCCATCGTTGGCCCTGGAGTCCATCCTTATGAGAATGTGTTGTTGATGGCTGCGTGTGTCTTTTCCCTGTTTTGCTGTCTGAATTTGATGAGAACCAATTCAATTGTGCCCTTCCTTTGGACAACAATGTCCCTCTGTGTTTCCGACTTGACGGTATTTCCCTCTTTTTCATCTGACGAGCATCAGGCAAAATCATCCCTCGGGTTGCATTCCTCCCCATCTTCCTCTTCAACTACACTTCATATCATCCCTCCTTGTTCCTCCCTGCGAGATCCTGCAACTCGCTCATCCCAAGGCCTTTTTGGTAAGTCGACTCCATGGGCTTTCAGCAGCCTCAAGTAGTGGTCACTTTGATGTCATCAGGGGGTACTTTCCTGTCCGCTAGAATGAATTTGATTTTATAATTCCTGGAAGATTGTTTATTTTTTTGTTTTTGTTTGGGAGCTTTGTTGATGTGAGGGGTTTACTTGCAGGCAAGACTGCAGGTGCGACTCAAAGTGCCAGGTTCTTGTGGTGTGGTGTTTGTGGTGTGGTGTGTGGTTGATGTGTGTGTTGTGTGTGTGTGTGTGTGTGTGTGTGTTGTGTGTGTTTGTTGTAACTTTCTGCTAAGGCTATGGAAAGAAAAATTGACATTTTATCTGAAAAATCCAGTTCTTAGTTTTTTGGAAAACTGTGCTTTCTTTCCCAAATCCACACAGTTGTGCATATTCAAATATCTGCAACTATCCAAAGTGGCTTCCTCTTTCTCGAGCTGAAACATTTATTGTTGTGGACTGAGGACAGCCGACAAACCCATCTTTGCCTGCCAAAACTTCTACTTAACTGTTAAAACACCACAGGGAATGCTGGAAGACGTTTATGGTCTTATCGCCGTTGCAGAGAGTACATGTTTGCTTTTCCTATGTTCTTAAGTCCTTATAAATACATTGATTGTCCTTGCTATGAACACAATTCATTCTAGACCACTAACAAAGATTTACAATGTAACAGATGTGATGAAGATCTGGTTAATATTATTGAAAAACTTTGTGAATTTGACAGGATAGGAAAAAAAAGTGGGTGAAAGACTATAAAGACCGTCAGTCAGTTTTGTGCTTGGGACTGACCAACAGCAAAGAGTTTCCTACAGCGTTTCTGGAAAAAACCCCATTTTTTTCTTCTTTTTTCTTCTTGCCTTAATTTCTTCACAGTTCACTGTGACTGGCACAATTCTTCAGACACTGACAGGTGTGAGCAGTAGGTGGTTCCTCACTGGGCTTCACACCTCTAAACCAGGATGGAGCTTCAGGAAGAGGTTCTCGCTGGGCTTCACTCTAACAAGGAATGGAGCTTCAGCAAGAGGTTCATCACTGTGCTTCACTCTACCAGGCTGGCGTTCAGCAAGAATGTGCCTCGCGGGGCTTCCCAAGCTGCTAACAAGCAAGAGACTTCAACAAGAGGTTCCCCTCGCTGGGGCTTCACCTCTAACAAGCAAAGGAGCTTCAACAAGAGGTTGTTCTCCATTTCCTCCCGCTGGGCTTCACCTCCTAACAAGGATTGAGCGTTAGTCAAGGAGGTTTCCTCACTGGACTTTCGACCTCTACTAACAAGCAAGATCCTCAACAAGACGTTCCGCCGCTGGAGCTTCACCTTGCTAACAAGGAGGGACTTTTAAAGCAGGAATAGTTCTCCGCTGGGCTGTTTTCAAGCCTCTAACAAGCCAAGGACCTTCACCAAAGGTTTCCTAGCTGGGCTTTCAAAACCCTTCTAAAAAGCAAGGGTAGCTTTCAACAAGAGGTGCCCCCCCGCTGGGCTTCACCTCTAACAAAGATTGAGCTTCAGCAAGAGGTTCCTCGATGGCTTCCACCTCTAACAAGGAAGGAGCTTCAGGAAGAGTTTCCTCACTGGGCTTCACCTCTAACAAGGAGGGAGCGTCAGAAGAGGTTCCTAGCTGGGCTTCACCTCTAACAAGGAGGAGCTTCAGGAAGAGGTTCTCGCGGGCTTCACCTCTAACAAGCATGGAGCTGCAAAAGTTCTTCACGGGCTTCACCTCTAACAACATGGACTTTAGCCAGGGGATGACCACAGTTACAGTAATATTTGAAACCTCTTGAATTCCTCGATGGCTTGAGAAGCAGCTGTGTAACCATCTAGCTTGCTGGGGGTTCGGGGGCTGAAAAAGCTCACAAATGTGTTTCCTTGATACACCAGCAATTGAAGTGAGCAGCGCTGGTGCAAAATTAGAAATGCTATTGAGCCAGAATGTAAGGTGGGTGTTGCTCTCTTATTTCCTTCAGGATTGTCCTGGAACCATGGTATCTCTGATAGAGCGGGAGAAGTTGGCGTGGCCCTTCTGGTGCTGTCAAGAGTCTTGACAGAACCTTATCCAGAGTGGCCTTTGTGACACTAGTGCACAGTACGCTCAGATCTAGGGACGCCATGTTTAGGAAGAGCGGTTTGTGGAGGTAGCTGCCAGAAGCCCTCGCAGTACTCCGAGGAACTACCTCTATCACCGCTTCCTCTGTGGTGTGCAACCCTGGAGATCTCTGTGTTCTTCGGCTGCTTCTCTTTGAGGAGCTCAACGTAGTCTTTGACCAGGCTGAGAAGGAGTTTAGGTGCTCTGTAGATTAAGGGTTAGATGTGTGTTGGTTTTAAACCCAGAAATAGTGAAAACATGGTAGTTGAACTGTTAATGATTGTCAAATGCGGACTCACTGACATGCAGGAGGTTTGACCTCTGGAAATCTGAGGAGCAGCCGGGCCTGAAACTCAACGTCCCTCATGTTATTATTGGACCATTACTGCCCACAACCTGGAACAAAAACGACAATAAAGTGTATTTTTCTTCTTTGAGGTGTTGTGAACGTAACAAAAAAAAATCTACAATGACTCAAAGGCTCATCAGCTTTCGAGTCTTACCAGTTTGAGAAGAGGTTTGGCCTCGGTTTCCTCCAGATCCTCCAGTTTTAAACTCCCAGAGCCTTGAAAGGAAACCAACAGGTTTTATGTCAGCATTTACACTTCATTTACAAACAGACTTTCAGCTGTTGAGCTGGATGCTCTGTAGGTTTCTCAGTAACTCACTGCCCTCTGAGTGTCTTGTTGCTCTCCTGCACCAACAGGTTGCTCATATCCTCTGCAGTGATGTGAGCTGGAACCTGATTTTCCTGCTGAAGTCTGAGGAACTCTGTCATGATGGCAATCTAAAAATAAAAGTAGATATTTAATCAAGACCACACTGTTTTTCACAACTGAACATGTTTTATGTCAGTTTTGGCTTGCGTGGACAGTGGATCTTACCTGAGTCTTGTAGCCTTTGAGGTTCCAGCAGGTGTTCACAGCTGTCTGATATATGGGCGTGTCAAACAACACCTGCCATAGAAATTAGAAGTTACTCATCATTAGTTCATTTGATTCTCAGTTTCTTAGCTTTTAAAAACACATCAAGCTCTTTAAA